>JAZGTK010000827.1:0-51137 GCA_036877625.1 Ambastaia sidthimunki
TTCTCTCTGTCTCTCTCCCGCTCTCTTTCTCTCTGTCTCTCTCCCCCTCTCTTTCTCTCTGTCTCTCTCCCCCTCTCTTTCTCTCTGTCTCTCTCCCGCTCTTTCTCTCTGTCTCTCTCCCCCTCTCTTTCTCTCTGTCTCTCTCCCCCTCTCTGTCTCTCTCCCGCTCTCTCTGTCTCTCTGTCTGCAGGTGTCGTACGGCGAGATGGTCGGCTGTGATAACCAAGATGTAAGTCAAGCCTTCATCTTCAGAGACATACTGCCATGTTTTCTCTTCAGAGAACAAACACTAACTCACTCTCACTGTTTGAAAGCTCTTCTGCTCCCACCATGAGACCCTCGGGCCACTGGAGATGATCTCTAGAGATCAGAGCAAACACTTACCTGTTAGCAACAGTCATCAGCCTGAAATCTCCAGGGCTTCATGTAGAACACAATGAAGTACATTAAATTCTCTTTGTAGAACTTTCAGGCCACAAGTTTAAGAGCTGTTGTTGTTAAGGGTGACCAGAGCAGGTTCTGTTGTTTGTGATGGTTTGATTTGATATAATCCGTAGCTGTTACGTAACTACAGCTGGAAAAATAGTTTTGATATTGATATTTTTAAAAAGCCTAAACATCTTGGATTTGATGCATTTAAAGTTTGGTTCATCTACAGTAGAAGAGCAAAAAATTTGGCTAAATGTTGTTTTAATACGTGTTCTATCCTGCTGAGATTCTAACAGATGCCCCCACGTGTAATAATTAAAACAAGCTCAATATTGAAATTGTAGTCAGATAATCACAAGAGTTGATATTGAATTTAAATGTAGTAGAATTGGTGGATCAGTAGACAGAACGGCACACACACTGTTATCAGGTTTGGTCTTGACTCCAGTCTTATCTCTTCATCCGCAGTGTCCAATCGAGTGGTTCCACTACGGCTGTGTGGGCTTGTCCGAGGCGCCCAAAGGAAAGTGGTACTGCCCCCAGTGCACAGCGGCCATGAAGAGGAGAGGAAGCCGGCACAAATAAATCCGGAACGATCCTCGTCATTGTAGGCCAACCTCCTAAAATGACCCTCACCAGAGACTTACCTGGAAAAACTCTCCAGGATGTGGAGAGGTTAACAGAGATATGTGTGACATCACCATGCAATTGTGTGTTTGTGTGTGTGTGTGTGTTAAAGTCATCCCCAGGTTGGGAGTTTTAGCCAGTGAGCTTACACTGCCCTTCAGAAAGTTCATGTTTTTTGGTTTATGTCTTTATCTCATAATCTTTATATGGAGGGGGACATTGAAGGTGTTTTTTGGGAGGCCTGTGTGTTTTAACATTCAAGACATTCCCTGGCTTGCCATGCGTGAGGAACCCTCAAATTCGGCTGCTCCTGCTAATCCATACTGGCAGAGTATGGATTGGCACCACGCAGTCTGGGAATTGTAGTCCCAAATTTGACTGTAAACCTTGGACACGTTCAGTTGGAGCGCCAACAAATCCTACAGGATCCTGGTGTGAACAGATGGTGACTGAGTGATTAAACAGTGAAAAGGTAGATTTTGCTGGATTATTTGTGTGTAATTGATAGATGGTGTATTGTGCTCCTCTTAAGAACCGAATGTTTCTTATTTTAGCGAGAAGCTCTTAACATGTACAGTAGAAGAAATGAACAACTGTGAGCTGTGTGTGTGTCTGTATGTGTTTCTAACCTGTAATGCACTGATCTGGTCATACAGAGTTTTGAAAGATGTGAAAAAAATAAAATAAGGACTTTTACTAAACACTGTGTGTAGAGCATGTGAAGCTAAACTCAACACCCTTCTGGGTTACAGCCTCCTCTGGCCCTGGAACTTATGTGAACTCTAAATTTAGAGAAGGGTTATAAGAAAAATGTGAGGAAGGGGTAGAGAGATATTTATAAATGGGTGGGTATGATATTTGGGCTGGTTCAGTTTATAATGTTGTTCCAGGACCAAGAAACAAGATGTTCGTCCAGGAAAATGTTCTTGTGTAAATCATGATCTGTTTCAAATAAGCAAATAACGCTTTAATGTGGGGAACGCATTCACCATTAACTACAAACTCAATTGACTCTAATTTACTGCTTATCAATGCTTAGAAATGTAATTGTTGTGTTTAAAGGTAGGTAAGGGGTGTACAATATGGTCATGCATAATAAGACATTAATACGTGCTTTATAAGTACTAATAAACAGTCAATATGTGTGAATATGTCCTCATACTAACGTGTTACCAGACAAATTAAACGACTGATGGTTGTGCATACAAGCAAATACATCATTATGTAACTTACTTGCTTTATGCATTTCTGTTTAAACAAAGCCTCGTTAAGTTTTACTTCATAAACGCGTCATGGGAAACTTGGGGAATTTTAAAGTTGTTTTTCTAAGCCTGGACAAGTCAAGCTCATTTATATTCATATAATAAAAAATCCGAAACTGTCATGGATATCTGAATCAGTAGCAGCATTTACTTTCCAGCGTCTTGAAATTGTTACTTGGTTATTTGTTTCATTTTTAATGCATTTTAATGCGTGTGTGCTTCAGATCTCCACCCATGAACGCAACTGTCCGTGTTAACGCAAACCAGGTGCGCACAGTTACCCAGTTAACTTTAACTAAACTAACTTAAACTTCCTCCTGCTTGCTTTTAACTTACGCGCATCTAAGATGCACTTTTGGAGACGTAGCCACGACATAAAGTTAAAGAGGGGAAACATTACGTGCGTAAACGGACAGGAACGCAAGTTGTTATAACCTGGCAAACGTGTACACAGACTACCTATTAATAAAAAACGCACAGATCGCGTCCCGTGGGTAGCTTTACTACTAAATGTGAACGGTAGCCACGACTGAAAGGCGTTTAGTCAAAGGGAGGCAGGCGGAGAAAGAGGCGTATCGTTTTCCCAGTCATGAGGTTCCGCCACTCGCGAGTGTTTTTAATCAACCGAGGGGCAGTTTGAGAAGAAAGAGCCCTTTGGAGAAACTTTTCCTCTCTGTTTGGATACTCGGACCTTTAAAACCGGAGGTTGCAACCAGCTCTGACGCACTTCAAATTGGCAAAAGGGGTCGATTGTGCTTTTCCTCGTAAGATTGAGCAAGAGGATGCATTGCTTTTGAAACACGCCAGACTTTCCACGACCATCTTATAAAGTTGTTTTTTGGATGTGCGCGCTTCTGAAGAGCGCGCTGGATTGCCGAGGCGCGCGTCGGTGCGCAACAGCGCGGCGAGATACGGAGCGATGATGCGGGGTCCAAACGCACACCCCCAATGGCATGTCTGCTGACTTTATCCAGGAATATTTGTGTGGAAGTGGGAATGTTGTTCCGTGGGATCTGGACGCCGCGCCGGAGGTGTTTCACGGGACCCCTTTTGCTGCTAGGGGTCGCGGTGGGTCTTTTCTACCACACGTTGACTATGGATCGGAACGGAACCGAATTCAAGTCCAATCAACGGGACCAAAGGAATAAATCGGTGGTGTTTGATCATAAAGTACTTCTGAAGAACCCAGAGAGACTTATATCTCTTCTTGAGGCTTCAAAGACGGATGGTTTTGTAAGTAAACTAACCTGTAATACTTTTAAGAACATGCTTAAGAAATACTTCACAATATCTCAACATACGTCCCCATACATACATGTGTTGCAAGACTTTTCTAAACATAAATTATAAAGCTGTTAAGATATCAATGCCACCCCTCAGCACGAAACCTCTGTGTTAAAATAGCCAGTGAGTTTTGTTTATTTATGATGGGGGTCTTTGTTGGGGGTATTTTAGGAGGAGAAACTCAAGGCTGCGCATTCATTGGTTTGGAGAGATGTGTGACGTCGATACAATATGGTTCGAGGTGGGATGCCAAGAATAAAATACGGCTGTCATGTCGGATGTCTGGCTATAAGAGTATTTATGACTTTCGTGTGAGAAGGGGGTGAGAAATGTGTGCGAGAAAGAAAGAAAAAATAAAGGTTGAAAAGTGAGTGAGTGAGAGAGAGAGAGAGCGAGAGAGGACCCAGCACACACAAAACGTTCCCATATGTTAGTTTCTAAGTTCCTTTTTGGTTATTTTCTTGGGAATCCAGTAATAACGTTCCAGGAACGTTCTCTCTGAGTTTTATTTTTGCAACCAGAAACTAACCTTCTGGAAATTGGCAAACAGATTTAGGGTCAGTGAGGCAGAAGAATAGGGCAGGAGAGCAGTAAGAGGTGAGAGGTTTAGGTATAAGCCGTGTGCCTCTGATAATCCCATGCTAACTAACTCAGAGCAGGAAGTGTACACTGTGAACCATGACAGCTGTCTCCAATCAGCTGTTAGTGAGTCCTGCTGGAGTGTGTGTGTGTGTGTGTGTGTGTGTGTGTACACTGGGATAGAGTTATCTCTCTGAGGGACCCTCAGTCCCTCTCTGATGTGTTCAGAGACCGGACTGTCCGATACTCTGTCTGGTGGTGCTTTATAAATAGTCATAGACATGTAACAGAGTAAGTGAGGCAGAAAACAGAAATGATGGAATTTGCTTGTATGTCAACCAACAAACAATTTTAGGTTGTAAGAACGTTTCCATTACGTAACAAAAATGTTTATTATGTTGTTATTTTGAATGTTCTAGGAAAGTTCAAACCACCCAGTTTACGTCCAGAATAACGTTTTTAATACATAGCATTAAAAAAGTTCAAGAACTTTTTAATAACCCTGAGAGAACTTGTTCTGAGAACATTCCCTGTTAACCGGGATATTACCTCAGTGTTAGGGTTAAAAAAAGTGTGAATATCACTTATGTTGACGTTTTTATCACAAAAACACTGCCGTGTGTATGACATTATCAATTAAAGGGACAGATTTCCAAATATCCAAGAGAATAAATCTGGCAATTATGTTTTCTGGTAAAAAGAAAGTCATACAGGTTTAGAATGACACAAGGGTAAATAACAGAATTTTCCTTGTTTGTTGTACTGTCTCTTTAAGGACTCTGTGTATTTCAAAATTTTATTTTCCACTCCACAGCAAATAGAGTAGTATAATCATTATGATGTCATAATGTCGCATTACATAATATATATTCAGTGCCGTTTGATGTGCATACTGTGAAGAGAGAAGTTTTCCCATCCCACAAATCATTGCTTTCTCGTTGCCCCAGGAGACCAATGGCAAAAGCCCATTCACGTTAACAAAATCACTTCCCTGTCTGTGCGTTCGGACTGGAGTCTGTCTGGTTCTGATCCAGAATCTGACAATTCCATTCATTCCCGGTTCACACTCACAGCTGATTAACTTCAAGTTTACACACACACACACACACACTTTTTGTAACATGAATAACCGCATTGACTGTTGCCATGTGCGGGTGTAACATTAACCTCACTATGTGGTTTATAAACATCACACTTTATCAGCCTGTTAAGCTCTTTAATGTCACATTTGAATCTCACAGGATCTGTGTTGAAGTTGAATTCGAATGATATTGGACCTGATTTGAAATTCAACTTGATTGATTTGATGTTATGATGACATTGGTTATATTAAAGCAACATTAGACATCTGCTGTCATACAGTATAAAAATGTAAAGTCAGTCTAACACATGCTTTACTTTTTCTAAATCAGGCCTGCAGTCACATGCACAACTAGACCTTGTTAGTGTTGGCCTGAATGCTCCCTAAAGAGACTACCAAGCTAACAATTTTAAGAATTGTTGTAAGAATGTTCCCCTAATGTTTCCATTAAGTCACAAAAACCTTAAAAATGTTATTTTAAAAGTTCAAAGAATGTCCAGGTTTTAGATGCTGATTAACGTCTTTGCTTGGTTATAAAAATATTAAAACATTTTTAAAATATTCCGCTAACAATTTAAGAATTACTTTTTTAATATATGTGTGTAAAAAGGTCTTCTAACATTACTGCAAGAACGTTTTTAATAGAACGTTGAGAACTTTCAGAGAACATTAGGCAACGTTCTGAGAACATTCCCTGTTAGCTGGGTCTGTGTACGGTGTAGTGCACTTCAAGTGTGCTGAGGGTTTATTGTCTGCTGTTGCTTTACTGAGTGGGGAGAGCACAAGCACAGATTGTAGTGTGCAATTCTTTTGTGTGTCTCATTGTTGAGGAGGGTCTAGATGCTACAGAGGCGTGTTTGGTATGTTCGGTGTTTGCGTGTGTGTTTGATGTGGTTTGCTTCTTAAGAGCTCTATAGGAAAGAGAGAAAACTAGTATTTTTATATGCAGGGGCCTCTCGACAGCCATGATTAACCTCTGAACCTTCAACATGGAGCCAGTGGTAACGAAACCTTCACCAAGACAGAGAAAGAGAGAAAGAGGTATTTGTGGAGGGGGAGAAAGAGAGATACAAGGAAAAAGAAGGAGAAGTTTGCGGGGGAAAGCTTGAAAATGTTGAGCTCGTGCCAAATCTACAGCCAAGAAAACCATTCAGTTTGCATGGAGAAGCAGAGTTTGTGGTCTGTGTTGAATACTAAAAGAAGCCACATTTTGTTGGCCCTCTCTCCACATCTCAAGCGTTCTTCTGAAGCGAGGGACTTCCTCTGTTAAACTGACACATGTGTGAGTTATTCAATCTGGATTAAAGGGCCATTTTGTTCCTTACAAGTTGGTTTGATGAATGAAAATGAAAAATTGCTTTTCTGAACTCGGGTTTCTTTGAGTAACATTCAGACGTTAACGTGAGATTTTGTAATTTGGGAATTGCTGTTTGAAATGCGGATTAGTGGGACTCTAATGTCGATAATTTTATTTGTTTTTCTTTCCGCACTACTGGCGTGAGAAACCAGATCGGAGTTTATGAGATGATAATGATTTTTGGCATGCACACTAACTCCCCAAAGTGTTGCTCAGACCACACACAAAACTTCAAAAAACGCAAACTTTACTACATTTTAAAGTTACAATTCATTTTTGTTGGCACATAAACCTTTTGGTTCTGGAAATAAAACGTATTTAAGTAGATTTGGTCCAGTTTTCTCTTACAGTTTGTAGTCACAGCTTTTATCTGACCCAAATGGCCCGTCTAGTGAAAAAATGTCATCTTTAAATCATAATATCACAAATTGGCCGGTGGGTTCACAGTGTTTCCGACAGTGGCTGATTTTTACCCTCATTTGGTGGGCTGGCAGGAAATAATTTCAGCTTTAATGTAACATGGAGTTCCATGAAGTACCATGATACACGTGGTAATATTTCAGATTCATGCTATCAAAATTTCATGGTATTACCATCTGGTAACTTCACAGTAGTTTTTGTAAGTAAGTGTTACTCAGAGTGGTCTGTACAGCATCTGTGGTGTGTATATACCGCACAAAGACCCATTTGATGCATGTGTGTGTTTGAGCATAATGTATGTTCTCTGTCTGTATATTTGTGTTTATTGCGTGCAGTGTGTGTCATAAAGGTCACGACCCTGTGGGGACAGTGTCCGGCGGCTGGCCTTTAAAGATAGTTGCATTATTTTTAGTACTAACTCATCGGTGTTCAGTTGCACACATGACAAAACAAGATCAACACGGTCTCTCACACGCAATCACTTAAAAATACAGCTTGTCAAGTTTGATTTGACTAACCTGTGTCAGCTAACAATGTTAGGTTGTAAGAATGTTTCCATAACGTTTCTATTAAGTAACAAAAATGTTCAAAGGAACATTCAACAGGGGATTAAATAGGAACAAACGTCCAGTTTTTGTATTAACGTCATTGCTTGGTTATGAAACGTTATTCAAACATTTTCTAATGGTTTTAACTATTTAAAAATAACCTAAAGGTTCTACTAATGTTATGTCAAGGACATTCTTCTAGAACTTTTATAGAACAGAGAACACTCCTGTTAGCTGAAATGGGCATTCAAGACCCACAGCCTTGTCGACCCCTCCCCCCCACACCCTTGTCGACCCCACCACCTTTTCCTTTATCTGAATCAACGGGAAAAAGCACAAATGCTTTCACAAAAGAGTGCTTTACAATTTCCTCCAGAAAACTAAATTAATATTTATACATGTGATTACATCTCCTGTTTATATGCGATGGGAATAAAGGCAGATTTTCAGAGAAGATTTAATGTTTTGTGTATAGCTGATTTAATTTCAGACCTTATTAAAGTTAATGTATCATTTCGCTCCCTCAGCTGTTTGAGTTATATATGCTTCATTCTTTCTTTTTATCTGCCTCTGTTTTGATGGGAGCTTTCTTATTGGTTGTTATGACTTGCTCTGAGCAGTCTAATGAAGTAATGATGTTTGTGTGGTAGGGCTGCAGATACAGAAAGCCAAATAAATGCAGTCCAGTAATTGCAGGTTTTAGATTTGCACTGACAGCCTGAGGTCTCGCAGAGGAGACGAGAGGAAGACGGGCAGACCGGCTGATGTCGGGAACAGGGAGAGAGGAAGTTTTAAAGTATGGATAGAATGAGTGTTAAATTTAAGGATTTCCTCTTGTTTCTTGAGTTAATTAATAAGACTTAAGGGGTAACGTTGTTCAGCGTTTTGCAATCGTTGCACGATTTTCGCAACGTGAATTGAATTACAAACTCCATATTGTGCATAATTACCACTGTGGCATCTTTATTATTTATTATTTTCATGCGTTTGTGGATGTAGTGATGCTTTGGCAGTAACAGTACTTTGATACTGAGACAGAAAACAGCGGGACAACAGAAAAGATGGACACACACAGAGAGCAAAGCAAAGGAAACGGACTCATCCATGCTGAAGAAGAGGAAAACATTTCCTTCCTTTATCATGCACACGCCTCATGATAAAATCCGCCCGAATAACTCTGTGTTCTGCTCATTCCGTTACGTAACAGAGTTGAATGACCGTCTGCTATGTTTGGGAGTGGTTGCTCAGAGGTTTCTAATAAGACTTTTTTGTCGTACTACATGTAGCCAAACCTTCCTCTGGGGCTAAACCGAAAGCCATCCCATAATTCTCCTGTGCGGTAGCCATCATCTGTAAGTCAGAATAAGGCTGTTCTGATCTAATCCTGTTCTTGGGGAAAACATAGTTCACCCCTCCCACCTACCTGACGGCCCACCGAGGTCATTATCACATCACACTGCATCATGGGAGATTTTGGATCGCTCATCTGTCTTTCTGATTAGCCCCTGGTGTTGTGATCCCCACATGTGACACGGCCCACAGGAGAAATTGTTCCCTGTTTTAGCTTTTTCTGAGGATTGCAAATGTGTGAACCAGCTATTAGTTTTTTAAGCAATCAGACATTTTCGCCTGGTAGATTTAATTAAATCTGATGCACTTACATTAGAGGGCTTGATGTATTTAGTAACCAGAATTTCTCTTCTTTTGTTGTGCTCTCTCTCTCTCTCTCTCTCTCTCTCTCTCTCTCTCTCTCTCAGGTTCATCGCTCTAAACGCAGCTGTGCAGGAAAAGCCATTATTCTAACAGGCCAAAACTCTCCAACAGACACTGAGGTCCAGCTGTACCAGAGAGTTCTTCAGCAGCAGGGGTATCGTGTGGACCAGGCCCGTTACGCAGAAACCAGCGCCTCACTCAGACAGGACAGAAGAGGTGAGAAACATCATGCACTTTTTAAAAATAGTATGCAGTACACAGCACATACTGTACAGTATGCAGTATGCAAGTACTGCATTTCAAGCATGCACCCCATCAGTGGCTATGCTTGGGATTTTCATACTGTGTACTGCATACTAGGTAGTGCATACTAGAAGGGTGCAGAGAATAATTGACTATTGTGTATTGCTTTAAAGGGATAGTAACCCAAAAATGAACGCCATAGAAGATATTTTGAAGTACGTTGGTAACCAAACAACAGTGGCACCCATTGACTTCCATTGAACAGACACAAAACCACTGAGACATTTCTCAAAATATCTTCTTTTATGTTCCACAGAGGAAAAAATCAGGGTACGGTCAGGAGATGGTGTTAAACACTGATCAATAACTGATTTTTGTGCAGATTGCCACTTTAAAAATGAACCATGTATGTTAAAGGAATGATGCACACATAGCGAGAGGGTCCGAGAGGGTCCGAGCAGGTGTGTGTTTTTGCGAGCGCAGACAGGTTGTCAACAGCTGTCCGTCATTCAGATTGACGAGCAGGCCTGCCAACCACACGCTGTCCAGAAAAAACCCTGATGAGGTCATCAGGTCAGCTCCGCCCCCGAGACACACACAAAGGAATTACAGATAAAACTGTCTCACAGACACACACACACTCATCTTAATGTTTAGAATGCTGGGGGGCGTAAGTGAGGTTGGCAGTGCTGTACAAATCCTGGCACTTTAAACAGCTCAGATAATGTGCGTGTTAAGCTTTTAATCGTAGATTCACATGTGGTGACAGTTATGTGGTCAGTGCCGACAGTAACAGAGTCGTTTATTTAACTATGGGCTGTTTGGTATGTGGTAGCGATGGCTACAGACTTGATTTTGGCACTACTGCCTTGAAACTCTACAATAAAAACATGGAAACTCTTCAGTGCATTGAAATATATTGAATTAATAAAAATGATTAAAGTTTGACAGTCTTTTTTGAATGTAAAATGAGCGAACATTGTGATGGTATGGGGGGGCATGAGGGCTGATATCCCATGATTCCCTTTGACTATAAACAGAACTTCCTGTAGTTTGGGTCGGGACTTCACCCAGACACAAATGTTTGGACTTCATGCCAAATGCACACCAACCCATTTCCTGAAACACTGCTGACTGCCACAATAACTACCAGATGTGCTTTTTCCAGTTTCTCGCTTAAAATTCTAAAGAAGCTTTATTGGCACAACAAGCAAGAGTTCACATTTCCAAAATATTTCCCAAAATTATGCAAACACATACAGTGTGATTTACTCAAGCAGGTCAGATTCCTGAATCAACATACTTTGATCTAAAAACAACATTCTTAGCAAATAATCATGACAGTTAATTATTTTTTTAGTTTCGTTGCATCACTGCATGTAACCCATCACTCACACCCACAATTTCAGACCCACACTTCTAGACCCACAATTTTAGACCCACACTTATAGACCCACAATTTTAAACCCACACTTATAGACCCACAATTCTAGACCCACACTACCAAACCAATATTCTAAACCCATACTCCACAATTCCAGACACACAATTATTGACTCACACTCCCAGACTCGCATTTTTAAATCAGGCAATTAATGAGATGGGCAAATTAAATGAGGTAAACAAGGGGGTGGGGCCAGAAAAAGCACATGGCCAATAACAACAAACAGAAGCCATGTGCTCAACCCAACAATACAAAACACAACAACATAGAATAACAAGGGTGTCACAATTCTGTGATCAAAAATAAGACTGTTATTTTTATAAGACTGTTGTGTTTCTGTCATGATTTTTGTGCAGTTATAGCAAAGCCTTTACTTTCTCTGTTTTGCGATATTTAGGCATTTTTACACAATGTGTTTCTGTTTGGTATAAATTACGGGCAGTTTTCCCATAAACCTGCATGTAATCTGACTCAGGATATGAGCTGTCACATGACTTTATAGATCCTGTTTTAGGTCTGTAATGTTTATTTGTAATGGATATTAAATGACTAATTGGGACTCTGTGACTGCTGTTGATTTTCGGGTAACAACATTCAGAGACGTGGGGCTGCGGTTCTTTGATGCCATGAATGTCCCTCTTTTAAACAGTTTTAAACTATTTCCTTTCATGCAGTTTTGGGGTAAGAATGCAAAGTGTAGATGAAGAAATCTTTTCTATCGAAAGGAAAATTGGCCGGACCTCAGTTTCTTCCTGGCTGCGCTTCTTGTCGCCTCAGAGTTACGTAATCCACTTCTGTCCTCATTTTGAAGCTTATAAAGGGCCATCGTAACTTCTGGATATCTTCATTTGAAGAGTTTAGCCTTTTAAAAGCCTTCTTTTGTATATTTAATTTCTATTAAAACACAGTCAGCTAGCCTCATTTAAGGTTCTGTGCTTTGTGTGTGAGCGTGTGTGTGTGTGTACTAATAGTGTGTTTTTAACATATAGTCTGCTCTGGTCTTGTTATCTCTTTTTTTGCTCTGTTTTACTATCTCTGATGAATTGTTTTCTTTCTTGACTTCAGACGGTAGAGACTGGTCTGTCTTGGTGTGTCTCAAAGGCTCTGAAAAAAGTTGTCTACGAAAAATCAACTTTGCACGTCCGCAGTACCACCAGAGGGTAAGACCACCACATGTCTTTCTATAGACAGATTTCTCTTTAATACAAAGTACATAATGATTCCAAAAATAACAGATAAAGAAAATAAAGCCATGCACATATTTGAGTATTTTTTTGTACGAAATGGATGTGAAATAAGATTGAGGTAAAAGAAGGGAGTGTTTATAAAAACCAGGAACACGCTGTAAAAACATTCCAGCATTCTAAACCCTGAACTTACGTTCCAAATGTTAAAACTCTCCTGTAGGAGTGTGTGCAGTTCTTGTGTGTTATTTATATCGCATCTAAAACCTGTGTTTAGTAGTGCTCATAAAATGATTGGATTTGCTTTATGTCATATGCTTTTAATATCCAGCTGTTGTGAGTATCCTGGGCCAGTTTTAGCGCTGGACAGCATCCAAGAACAACTGCTACTTACTGTCTCAGTTTTTAAGTAATTCTAGTTCAGACGGTATTAGTCATTCCTACAGGATCGTGAGCACTACCGAAAAACATGTTTAAAAATGTTTTTTTTTAAATTATGTGACTTGGAGGTCTTGATTCACCTTTGACCTTTGACCCCCCCTGGGGGTCGACTCTCATCACAGGTTAACATTATACCAGCGTTTTCTGGAGCTTTTCTGGATATGGGCGGAGTCTGCCGGTTTTTGACTGACAGCAGGTTATCAGGTGAGCGGTGCCAAGTTTTGTTAAACAAGAGTATTTATCTCTGTAATAACGTATGTAAGGTCTTTGTCAAGGGTGGAATTTACTGAGAGTCAATATCTGAGTACCAATTTTAAAAGATAGATGCACTGCATAAATACCATTTAATAACTCTCCATGGCTAATTTAATTTTGGCAGGTCATCTCCAATAGGAAAGTTGCCTCTCTCAGCTGCAGGAGAAAGAGGCGTATTTACAAAGCTAACCCCTTTGAAGTGGATCTTGCTAGTTTAATTTTGCTTCTCTGAGCCCTTTAAGGTCATCCCCCCTGGAAGACCTCAGAGAATGAGGATAACTGTGCCCACGCTTTGTGGCGGTCAGATAATAACCGTTTGTCACCCGCTGTCCCTGGCGCAGTAAAATCGCCCGGCATCAGCAATGAAGGCTTTGTTTTTAGCTATGAAACAATATTGTTTTTCCTGTTGGCCCTGGGCCCACAGAAACACGGGCGATTGAATCCTGGTGTTTTGGGTTTGGTGGGGAAAGTTTGTGTCCTCTTCATAATCATATCTGAAGACAGGCATGGGGTTCATAAACACACAGGACACGGGTGGGTCAGTGACCCAGATAAATGTAAACTCAACACAGCCCACACACTAGAGTGGGAGTGACTGCAACTTTTGTGGAAAGGTTGTAAGATTCCGATGTTTTTCTATTAAATGTTTGTTAGGTTTTGAAACGGCCCAGCTTAACAGGGACATTCCTGGAATGTTGGCTAACATTCTCTAAAAGTTCTCACAAAGTTACCAAAATTTCCTTGCGTTAATATATAAAAAACACATTTTTAGGTTGTTAGTGGAATGTTTTTAAAATGTTACTGTAAAAAAGGTGTGAATAGTCTTCTTATAACCAATAATGTTAATACAACAGCTAATACAACTGGACGTTCCCAGAACATAAAAAATAAAATTTTTAACAGAAACATTAGGGAAACGTTCTTACAACCTAAAATTGTTAGCTGGGGGAGCGTTTGCTTCTCGGAGACACACTGGTTTGAATTTACATGATTTACATGATTTACAACGATTAAATGTTTGCTGTGTGTGTGTGTGTGTGTGTGTGCGTGCGTGTGTGTGTGATGTGTACTGTTGTGGGTTAAGTATTGTGTGAGAGCTGTGGGGCAGATTCTGTGTTTTGTAAGTGTGTGTTTGGTTCTGATTAAATGGTAACAGCAGGACTGGATTCAGTGGGAAATTGCTTTTGAAGAGAAGTGCCAAAAGATCATTCACACACTCAAGAGATTCTAAACTGATTCTAAACACACACACACACACACACACACACACACACACACACTACAGACTTCTGTATTTTCAGAATAATAGAATAATACATTAACATTTGACTGAAACTGTAATCCAGAGTGACTTGCTTTGTTTGACTCGTGTGTGTTCTCTGGGACTGGAACCCATGACCTTTAAGTTGCTATTTTAATACCAACAAAATTAGATACTCCAAATGTCCCCAAATGTGAAATTATTATATGTGGTTCACCTTTGGTGACAAATTTAGATCAAGTACAGATCGTGTATATATAACAAACGTTTTGAACCTGTAAGATACGCTGACGGAACATCTGAAGGTGTTTGTGGAATGTTCTGAAGAAGCTCTGGTCCTCCTGTCAGCTTGCAGCTTCTGGTCCAGATGGCTGGAGAATGTGTGATGTGTCTCTCACAGAAAACACATGTGATCTCTGACTCTCTCCTTCATTCTGTGTTTCATCTCAGGAGCAAGATTACCCATCATCCCCTCTGCCTGCGCTCCGTCCACTTCTCCACGAGAGGAAACCTCGACCGCAGCAGAAGATCAAAGGTCCATCCGATATGTTGCAGACAATTTTCTCTTGATAAGGGAATTATTTCATCTAGGGATGCGTCATAACGTACAGTTACATAACGTATATAATGTACAGTACAGTAGAATGAACTTTACTGTACATGCCATCTTTACATACAGCAATTATGTTTTTAAAGGAACAGGGGACACTGTTTCCCAGCTAACAGTTGTAGGCTGTGGGAACGTTTCCCTAATGTTTTCATTATGCAACCAAATTATTAAAAATATTATTTTTTATGTTCTAGGAAAGTTCAAAGAGGCCAGTTTTTTTTTTAGATGTTGTATTAACATTTTTGCCTAGTTGTCACTAGTTATCATTATATAAGTTAGTTCTAGACAACTACAAAAGTTATTTTAATCTACAAGTTGAGAAAACGAGAGTCCACAATTAAAATGCAGCTTGTTGTGATTTTGTCTCACAGGTCACGTTCCGTTCAGGACAGATTTTCAAATAGTCACAGTCTGAATGCTACTGTAAATATATACGTGCTGGTTACCTCGGCAACACCGTTAATAGCGTTCGTCCACCGCACGGCCCTGATTCAAACCCACCTGGACAAAAACAGTTACACCACTGAGGTAAGAAAACCACATTTATTTGAAGATCAGAGATCTCACTGTACAACTGTGTGTTTACATCAAATATCTGCTTTTGTGAACTTAAATCAGTTCAGTTAACACACACACACACACACACACACATGATCTGTATGGTCATGTAGATTGTGCATCTGTAGTTTTCTCACAAGCATTCGTGTGATGAGATTTCTGCAGTCCTCATATTACAGTTTAGGTCTCTGTTCTGCTGTTTATGAATGATGAGAGTTTGGCTAAACATTTATTCCTCATGTGGTGTTTGTTAGGAGTCTGCAGCTGTGAAACACTGCTCTCATTGCAATTTAACACTGTGTGTGTGTGTGTGTGTGTGTGTGTGCGTGCGTGTGTGTGTGTGTTCAGTCAGAGTTGTAAACAACTGGAAGGCACTCAGATCTAATAAAAGACTAAATATATTTACTCGGGGCTTGATATCAGAGTCTGACAAACAAACAGATGACTATAAAGTCTTTATAAAAGTCTGTTTCTTCTTGTCTGCTCTTTGGTGTGTGTGTGTGTGTGTGTGTGTGTGTGTGTGTGTGTGTGTGTGTGTGTTACGTGCGATTATGCATGTAGTTTTTTTAGGTTGTATACGAACCTTATGTGAACTTTGGTCTTGGACAGCTTGTGTGCAACTGTGTGTTTTGTGCATGTTTACTTCACTAGACTTTGGGGACAAATTTTGCTAAATATAAAACCTCCCTTTGGAGAATTTTGTAATGGAAAAATTTAAATTTAGGGTAAAAATTGTAGGAGAGTCTTAGTGCTAATAGATTGCAATAAGCTGTATATAAAAACAATAAAGGTCTGTGGCATGTCCTTCTTTAGGTGTGTGTGTGTGTGTGTGTGTGTGATGTCACGTGCAAAACTGTTGCTGTACTGCCCTCTTCTGGAACAACTTTGTCATTACACATATATAACATTAATCCCTGTGCAATGGCTCGGTTTCTTTCACACGACCAACAACTGTACAGAATGCTTGATTCTGATTGGTCAGTTACAGCATTGACCTGGTCAAGTGTTTAAGACTGATCACAATCTCTCTCTCTCTCTCTCTCTCTCTCTCTCTCTCAGCTGCAGGTGTTCTTTAGAGAGAGTTTTGGTGCTGTTCTGTCTCATCAGGCCGGTGTTCATCTGAAACATGTCATCAGTAACATCTTAACAGCTGCTCTGTTAACCACAAAAGAAAGCAGTTCTTCACCCAGGTCTCTCTCTCTTTCTCTCTCTGTACATATATATGATGCATTATGGGATCAGTTTGTTGTGTATAATTGTGTGTGTGTGTGTGTAGGTGTCAGTTGTGTTTTCAGTTACTGACCTTCTCACTGCACTATAATGCTTCTCTCTGTCCAGTGGTGATGAGGGTAAGAAAAACTACTTCAAATATGTCTTATTAGTTTGCATTGTTCAGATCTGTGTTGAAAAATGATACACTGTCTCTTTAAGAATCAATTTTTTTTTATTACTATTTTTAAGTTTCACCCACCTAAAGTTCACCCACATTTCCCAAAGTGTTAGTAAAAGTATTAATCTTCATCAGTTAGTTCAAACCTTGTTAACTCAGCTGCTGTGTTGATGTTTCTGTAAGCTGTCAGTATGGCCAGTAGAGGGCAGTATATCCATTCTGTACATCTACTCATCATCTGTCAAGATTTATTAAGCTTGTGCTTGTGGTCTCAGCTTCGGACAGACCTTCATTTTGACGGCATGAGGGATCCTCACTTTGATGGACAGATCACCAAAGAATACATGTTAGAGGACGTGTTGAAACTGCTTTTCCCAGCATGCAACAGTGAGGTCATGGGGCCCGGTTCCTTACTGAGCACACAGGAGATCCTAAAGGTTAAACATCACAGCTAGTGCTGACATCATCATGCAAAATATATTAACAATTTTAATAAATAAAATATATTAATTCAGAAGATTTAAAAGTTAAATTAAAATGAGTGTCCTTACTGTTTCTGAGTTTCTTTCTAAAGACACTTTGTATTTATGTGTTTACAATATCTGTTCTTATGTGTTATTTTGTGAAGTACGTACTTCTGTAGTGTGCATGTCAACAGTTTCTAGTGTTGTTGTCTATTAATTTAATTTGTGTTGCAGTACGGTGGCTGTGAAGGGACAAACAGTCTGTGTCTGCCGTCAGATGAGTTGTATCTACTGCAACAGTTTAATCAGAATCTCAAGAGCCCTGGACCTTTTCAGCTGGTAAACACACGTCTTCTCAACTTAACTGTATATGTAAAACTATATATGTAACTTTGTATGTTATATAGACTGTGTGGAGGGGAGACGTTTAAAGAATTCCCCCTATTTGAAAAATTATTTCTGTAACAAGGAAAAACTTAAATTTGGATGTAAATGCAATAATGCAATAAATGCAGCAATATTAATAATAATAATAATAATAATAATAATTAAGTTTGCTAAATAGTCTTATGGTGTGTGTGTGTGTGTGTGTGTGCGTGCGTGCGTGTGTGTTGGCAGCTGTACCCGATATCTTCTGATGATCTCCATCATGATCTGATCCAGAGGTCCCCCACTGTTCAGGATTATGGATGGAGACCAGATCTCATGGCCTTTCTCCAGGAGCTCAGTCTTTACTACAGCAGAAGAAATCAGACCGGACGGTAACACACACACACACACACACACACACACACACACACACAGGTTTGCTCATTTCTCAGATCATCGTCTTGATCTCTTTAGTGACGAGATGAATTATGCTTCAGGCATGCAAAAATTTTGCAAGGGTCTGGAGATCCTCTTATTACAAATAGCTCTCTTTCAAAAACGTTTGGTATTAAGTTTGAGTGGAGTCTTGTTGAATGGAGCCTTTGGGTCATTTCCAGTCCAGTAAAAACATTCTTTTCTCCTCCAATAATTCCCAAACCCCCGATGTTCCTCTTTTATTTATCTCTTATTTTGTTCTCGAAATTCTCTCTTTCTTTCTCACTATTTGTTATGGTCTAGAAAAATGAGAAATTTAAAACCCCTATTAGTCATAAAGTCGACTCTCCTGACACGATCGTCAGACCGATCTCGCAGGAAATCAGCAACAACGTGTGAAATTTTGTGTCTCTGTTCTCCACGTTCCCTCGGTTCTCCTGGGTCAGTTGGTTTCTCTCTTTGGTCTTCAGGGCCAGTGAGTATGTGATAGGACACTGATCCCAGATCAGACTAAAGCATGCCCAAGTTTACATGCGTAGGGTTTTTTATCTGGAGTGTGTGTTTGTGTGTGTGCGTGTTGGATGGTTGAAGCTAAATTATGTGCATCTGTCTGGCAGGAAGAATTCAAACTGAAACACAAAGTTGACACCCAATACCTTAATATTTCTGTATTTCACATGTAGAATCACGTTAAAAAATGCTAATTTTCAATTTATTAGATGATCTGCATAATTCAATCATTACAGAACTGATGATATGAAATGCCTACATTTCCCATAATTCCAACAGCTTTGATGAGCTGAAGACAGGAGCGCGTGGTGAGACACATGCAGACCAATCAGAAGATTTGTCAAGAAAAGGCAAGAATCCAGCCTCGACTAGATATCCCATAATGATTTATTATTGCTATGGCAACATATTTACCTAATAATATACCATGTAATAAAATGTGTTAAACAGCTAGTTAATGTGCTTTTCCTCTGTTGGTTTAGGAAGATGTGTTGATCCTCACTTGAGGCAGTTATACACAGACCCTCCAATGGCACTGATGCCCGTGTTTAATGCATGGATAAAGGAATACCATGCCGAGGTTCCGTTTGATGTCATCACCATTCGGATCAGACCAGAACCGGTCAGCCCACACTGCCACATTCACCTGGACGAACATCGTGGACCCAGGTAAACCTTCCGCACCAAAGTGCGACCACAAACCTGCCAGCCAGACCACAACTGCTGAATCTTCAGAAAGTGTTATTTTCCCAAATAATCACAGCATTCCGATTGAGATGGAATGTTAGATTTAAACAAAATTTATGTTTATACAAACGTTCCTTAATCTTTTGTAACATTTATTAATTTAACAGATGTTACTGTCAACTTAAAACACATTGGATACAAAATTTTTTTTTTGCTTTGCTGGGATTACATGTGATGAAATATAAATTTCCCAGTTTTTCTTTTGGAATAACGTTAGATTTGGAAATATAGATTCTGTGTTTACAGCTGAAGGATTTGTAGATAAAAGGAAAGAAAGTGTAGAGTTTTCAGAGATAAGAGCTTCATTTTGTGCCGTGTACAGCCGTGCAGTCGGTCTTGTAAAACACAGCGGACTGCGCTAAGAAACAATGAACAAAGAGTCTGCAGTGAGGCAGCGCGACGGCTGCGTTTCACTGAGTAATGAGATCCGTCTTCTTATGTGTCGACTCAAACTCACCTCAGAGTTTGACTGATTTATCAGAGTAATTTCTGAATTTGCTTTCTCATACCTGCCAGGTCACACACACACGCAAAATCCCAGATTAACGTCTATTAGACTCTGTTACAGCCTGTAATCTCTAATTCCCACAAAGAAAAACAGCTTTTCCGTATTTCTAAATGATTACAGCTGCAGTTTTGTACATTATTTGATATTAATAAATCATGCATGAAAGAAACAGCCAGCTGACAAATAACATTTTGTTTTCAGCAAGAATTAAAGATGAGGAATTAGGGTTAAAGTTTATTTAAATAGAAGAATTTGTAAACTTGTGTATTTCCTTTTCTTCTTGTATATTATATACCTTTTTTCTTTTACAGTTTACAATAATTTCACTTACATATAAAAACTGTGTGTTTAATAATTATAAATAGAAAAAAATTACTAGTTTACTAAGGATTAGAAAATGTGACACTGTCAGGTTTAAATAAAAGGAACGCTGTAAAAAATGTTGGTTTGTGTAAACAAATGTGCTTTGTATTTTAATCTAAATGAATATTTTTGGGAATAACCAGTTATTTAACTTTGATAGAATAAATCAACACAACTTCATTAGGTTAAAGTAAAAAGTGTTTAAAAGTGGGTTAAATCAAGTAGAATTGGCTCCTTAAAGAAAACTGCACTTTACACTGAAGTGTACTTGTAAAGTAAATGTAAAACAGTTAAATAACGTTCCGTGGTGTGTTGCATCAGAACGCAGTGAGCCGTCTGATCTCTCACAGCAGTGTTCAGTCTCAGCTTTATCTGAGAGCGAGCGCGGGGTCACCTGTTGACTCAGATCCAGATTAATCCAGAATAATCGTCCAGCCCGCCGTGACACGAATAACCCTGAGGTGAGATGTGTGTGTGTGATCGGAACGCCGAGTTCTTTGAAACTGTTCCGTGTTTCCTTCAGGATGGCGAACTACCCCGTCGGCCTGGGCAACAGTAGAATCAACATTCTGGTGACGGACCAATCAGAGGCAGAGCCCGTCGTCATGACGATATACACTCTGCACATATACCGCGAAAGTAGGCCCAGCCTGCCAATGTTTGATGAGTACGTGATGTGCAGCTTCACGCAGGTACGTGGGGACAAACCTGTAGACACACACACACAAGTTAAATATTTCACACACACACATATTAGGTTTCTATGCTTTGTGGGGACTTTCCATAAACATAATGACTTTTATACTGTATAAACTGTATATTCTATCCCCTCACACAAACCTGCATTTCAGACAAACATGTTGGAAATGCACCTATTTAGCAATGCGACGTTTCGCAATGGAGTCCTGATGCAAATTCTCAGGCAGGAGTGAATGCAGATGATGGAGGCAGTTTATAGCTGCACTTACGGGGTTTGACTTTTTCACGTGAATTTCCTGTTGGATGGAAGTTTACTTTCCTGATGCAGAATTCCATCTTGATACCATTTGTAATTATTGTCAATGGCCAAGAACCACATGATTATTTATAGCCATTATTAAAGCACACACCCTGTGTAGTAAACTTGACACACACACACACACAGAACATTATTCAAGAATAAAGGTATAAGAAAGCTGCTGTAATCATGCAAATAAGTTTAGTTTTACAGTTTATTTATTTAATAAATAAACTCTCTCTCTCTCTCTCTCTCTCCCTCTCTCTCTCTCCTTCTCTCTCTCTCGCTTTTTTTTACCCACACACAACTTTCTCCTGAATATTCAGGTTTCATTGCAAGCTGATAGCTCTGATCATAGACTCGCAGATATTTTGGATCCCAGCAGCTCATGTTGTGTGTGTGTGTGTGTGTGTGTGTGTTTCTTTCACTAACTCACGTGGGTTTTTATTGTATATGTCGAACACTCGCTCTTGACTAGATCAAAGTCATTTGACAACATGCGGACACAGAGCGAGTGGATGAGAGAGAGACTGTGTGAGTTAGTGACAGGAAGATCTCTGGGGTCACTTCGTGAAGAGTGTGATTTATGGCTGGGATTCTCCAGTGGTGATTTGCAGACAGAGACTGTCGCCCATTCTCTGATTCTTTTTTGTTGGTGTTTATCGAGCATGATAAATGAGTGTGAGACAGAGAAATCTGAATTTCAAAACCCAGTGAGTGATTTAATCAAGAGTTTCTTAATAGATTCAAGGAAACGTTTTGTACAGAATGAAAATTCTGTCATGGATTACTGACTCTGTACTGAGTGTATCCCACAGTCGAGAATCTGTGTTTCTTTGCGATCTTCAAAACATCTGAGGGTTGCTGAAGATTTTTCCTCTCCTGTATTCCTTCATTAATCTCTCTCTCTGTCCCCGGAGGGCTTGGGGAGGGAAAATGGGCCAGGAGTCCTGCATTTTATCACGTTTCGCTTCGAAAACAATTCAAAAGTTTGTCTGTGGCCTTGTTTACAGAAACACAAACAAATTCATTCCTCGTTTTTTATTGAACAAGTGTTAAGACTGAAAACCATAAACCCCATCATTAATATCATAAAGAGAGTTTTATACAATTATCTAAAACATTTCAATGAATGCATTTTTTACATAAATGCATTTATCAATAGCGAATTTTCCAAGCTAACAATTGTGGGTTGTAAGAATGTTTCCTTAATGTTTCCTTAATGTTTCCAAAAATATCCTAACGACATTTATAATGTCCAGTTTTCAATTTTCATTGGTAATTTTAGAATTTTTTTATTCTTTAACTGTTAGCCAATGTTTTGAGAACGTTCCCTGTTAACTAGGACTAATGAAATCCATCAAATCAGCTACTATCCTGCTACATAACATAATAATCCAAGTAGATTATTTGTCACATGCATCTAAAACACAGTGTTGAGCGTTAACACACAATCTGAAGATCTGAACATCTCGCTGGTCCTCCACAGACTGAATGCTGTGGAAAGCATTAGTGCACGAGAAGGTGGAATTCTTTTGAAGCTCAAACGTGTTGACGTGTATGTCCACCATCCGTCCTGCTCAACCCCACCCTCTCAACACTCTCTCTGTTTGACATCAGGACCTTCAGCACTCTTCAAAGGCAACAATTATCCCTCATCCCTCTTTCTTTGTGACAACACAACAACCAGAGCATTAGATTAGCATATGTGATTGGACCAAAGGCTTTTTGTTCAACCACGCTGACAGCCTGTACGACTTTTGGGCATATTCATGTTTCTTCCATCATTTACTCACCCTCATGTCATTCCAGACCTGTATGACTTTATTTTTCTGAGGAACACCAAAGAAGATATTTGGAAGTATGTTGGTAACCAAGCAACAGTTATACTCAATGACTTCCATTGTATGAACACAAAACCATTTCTCAAAATATCTTCTTTTGTGTTCCACAGAAGAATAAAAGTCACATTAGATTGACCCGAGGGTGAGTAAATGGAAGAATGTTTTAATTTTTGGGTGACCTGTGCTTTTAAATCCAGGTGAGATGGACCATTATTTTGCTTTTTAATTGCTCCAGAATGGAGAGAATTATCTCTGGTCAGCTCCTCTGGATGTGGATTTTGAAGGCCTTCGTCTGCTCTTGTCGTTAGTCAGCTGAACTTTGGTTCCTGAAGCTCACTCCAGCTGGGATATGGACCTCAGTTTGTTTGGCACACCGGTGTGTGCATGGAGTCTTCTGGGTTTATGGAGTCAGTAATTAGGAGAGGGGACATTTTCCGTGTCACCTTGGCATTGTATACAGATGAGGTAACGGTGTAACCTTTTCAGTGCCACATGGCATAAAATTGATGAAGTGCTTCAGAAACTAATGGGCTATTAGAACAGAATTCATTTCGCAGGCTTGTGTTGAACAATGCGTTTTATGATCTTAACCTCAGGACGAAAACAAAAAGACAAGATAAGGAGATCTTGAACACATCTTTCCGGCGTTCACTCAATAACTGATTTTTATTTATTTTTAATCCAAAAATGTTATGGATTACAGCTTTAAGGAATCCACGTCATGAGAACTTGACTTAACGTTTCTGGGAACTAAATGTTTAGGATGTAAATGTGTTCAGCTCATTTCACTGACTCCCAAAAAACACCTGGACTTATTTCCCCAACCAAGTGGTGTATCATCTGTTCTCTGTTCATGCCCCCCTTACTGGGTCAGGGAACGCACCCTGATAGTCAGGGCTGAATGTCTGTAAATTGGTGGGGGTTGAGGACCACCATCACCCCTCCAAAACACAAGCTCCATTCAGTCTTCTGGCCTTTGAAGTCCTCTTGTGTTGCTCAGCGCACTGTATTGTCAAGCTAATGTAGAATGTTGCCTGATTGTTGGGGCAATTTGATTTTTAATTAGTTGAAGAAGACACGAACACACACACTCTTTGTCATCCTTTGTTTTCATGTACTGTAATCTTTTAATGAAAATAAACAAATGACAATTTTAATGAAAGCACCGGCCTAATAATGCACTAAAATAGTAATTTGTGTTCAGATATTTGCCGACTCATGCAGATACTTCAAAGGTTGGGACGGGGCCTATATTAGCGTAGCGTACATGCTGTAGACATTTTCAGTGGTTTCCAGGGTGTTGCTACGGCGTTGCTAGGACGTTTTGGTTGCTGGGTGATAGCTTACAAGGCCAAGATAGTTTCTTAGCCCCCTACCTAGTGTACTTGACCAGCAGGGTAGTGTCTGAAGTGTTGTTTTGTGACCAGAACTTCAACCCCTAACATGAAGTCTATCAGTCTTCAGGGCTTCCTCTTCAACATACCTCAACGGTCGGCATGGCGATCGAAAGTAAAGCGCGTATTTCCTCATGTTGTCGGCAGTGTTTAATCCTTCTTTGAAGTGCACCAGCTTGGGTATATCACACGCCCAGACACAGAACTACAGGCTTATTACCCGCAGTTTTCACAAACGTTGGGTCTGTCCACATCTGGAGCTAGCTAGCGCGCTATGAATGCCACAATGAACAACTTTATTGGTTTAATTAGCACTAGACAGAGTTAGCACTAGCGATAAAACACCAGTAATTACATATTTCAGTGTTGTCCTCCTAATCTGTTTGAGACTTTTTTATTTATTCTAAGAGTCAGACACAGTTTTGAAATAAAATAATGTATTACATGTACATATACAGTATGTGTAAACATTATATATACTGGATTTACTGTACACATAATTTGAGAACAAAACTGTTTGGTAATACTTTCGATTTTCAGTCAGGGGATGAACACACACACACACACACACACACACACGCACACACACACACACACACTTGTATGTCTCTGTTTCTCTCACACACTGAAACTCTCTCAGTCTCAGAATCTCAGGGGTTGAGGAGATTATGTGTCAGGCCGTGTGTGCGCGTGATGGGGAGTTTTGCTTTTGAAGTCTGTCAGATCAGACCCACAAACACAGAGAATAACCTCCAACAGCACCGGCCGGGTCTCGACAGGCCACAGGACAGTGAGCGAATACACACTGACTCCCACCGGAGCACTTCTCAGAAACAATGCTGAGAGAGAGAGAGAGAGAGAGAGAGAGAGAGAGGATGAGTTCTTCTTATTGTATAATGATTTAATTTTATTTCATTTAATGATTTAATCTAATGTACATTAATCTAATGTACAAGATACATTAAATTAATTTAATCTTAATTTAATGTATCTGATGATTCATCCAGGCCTCTTAAATTGAGCTTGAACTTTTTTTAGTCGTCACACTTGTGTTGCCAGCCATGTGTTCTCTAAATTTCCCCTGATTATGTGTGTGTGTGTGTGTGTGTGTGTGTGTGCGCGTGTGTGTGTGTATGTGTGTATGTGTGTGTGTGTGTGTGTGTGTGTATATATGTGTGTGTGTGTGTGTGTGTGCGCGTGTGCGTGATGTTATGAGTGTATATAATAGAGTGTGCTCTGTATGTGAGGACATACATCTTTGGGGTCCTACTTGTCACCTCACACTACATGTGATAAGTTTTCTTTCTTTATTATTTTCTGCTTTGACAGCATTTCCAGGAGTCCCCCAAAAAATGAGTCTTACAGCAGTTCTGTTCCGTCGCCTGCAATAAATAATAAATCCAGAGTCTCATTAGGCAGACAAATGAAGTGTGTGTGTGTGTCTCTGTGTGTGTGTGTCTCTGTGTGTGTGTGTGTGTGTGTGTGTGTCTGTGTGTGTCTGTGTGTCTGTGTGTCTGTGTGTGTGTGTGTGTGTGTGTGTGTGGAGGAAATGCAATCATGTCTTCCATCTGCTAAAATTCCTGAACTCCAAATGCAATCCCGTTCCGTAAAAAACATTCCTTACACGGATTCCGCATCATAACAGAAATATGAGCCCACATGGTGATTTCTGGATCTGTCTGCCGGTCGCATTAAACAGCGGTCCGGCCACAGCACACGTCTACTAATCAGTTTCCTGTCAGAGGGGTCCGGCTACATGTACATCCGTGATGCTTCCAATCAATCCCTGTTAAAGGACGGATCCAGATTCCCAGAATTCCCAGAATCTATCAAAAATGTTATTCTTATTCTGGTGTTGATAAGCACAACCATGTGTTTATATGGACCCAGAGTGGCTTTTTAGGTGCCCCTGTAGCTTGCCTGAATAGATTGAGTTATTGCACACACCCCAGCCCTTTACAAAATTTCTTGGCAGCAGTTTCTGGACAAAGTAGCGTTGAAACATTTTTGAATATCGTCCAGTTTGTTGTCAAGATCTGAAAATGTCTCACCGTTAAACCAAACACTTGCGTTTCTGAATGATGCAGACCTGTAGTTATCCCACAGCTCTCCTACAGAGAACAAGACCAGCTGTGAGTGTGTGTGTGTGTGTGTGTGTGTCTGTTGGCTCTACTGCTTACAAAACAGGAATATCTCTTGATTAGAAGATCTGTGCGCTTTTGGGCTTCTCCTCAGCTTGTGTGTGTGTGTGTGTGTGTGTGTCACAGGTGGTAGAGGGCTGTATTGTGTTTCAGAGGAAATCAGTGTGTGTTCTGAAGAGATGGGACTGACATCTTTGACTTCATTTCCTCACTGTAATTAGTAAATGCTTATCTGATGTCACAGAGAGAGAGAAAGCGGGAGAAAAACGAGGTTTATATTTTGGGTGTCCAGTATTTTTGTTATGCTGCCTTTGAATTTAGGAAGCTTTTTTTTTATATCTGTCTGTTGAATCTTTAGGTTGTTAGATATACGTTATAAATAATTACAATGTAGGTTTCACTTTTTATAGCTTTTGCTACAAACAAATTTTGTGTTTTGCAGCTATTTGTTATTTGTTAAAATCTTTCAAAGCAATGAAATTACTTATATTATGATTATATTTTTACTAATATTTATTTTTGTATTTTTTCTCGTAATGGTTGCGATTTATAATGTATATTAAATTTTATCTTTCTTGTTATAAGTCTAATATTGGTATAATATTGAGTTATTTTGGGCTTCTATAAATATTTTTTATTCCAGGAGGATTCAGTTAGATTTGTAGTATATTGTGAGTAGTTGCTTATTTGCAAATTGTCTAAATTAATTTAATTGATGATGTCCGGCTCTTGTGCACTAATCTGTCATTTTATCCGTTATTTTACGTTAGTAAAACGTTCCTGTCTGTCTTCTTCTGACATCCTCGTATCTTCCTAAGATGATGGTTGAATGTTTTGATGGCTTGGATCTTTTAATAAACTTTGACTCCAGGCTGGATTCCATCTGCTGTCTTCCATTACGGCTCAGATGCGTCTGACCGGCAGCTGTCGAACGCCGCCTCAGTATCACTCTGCAAAAAATCAAGGCGTTCGAGAGCAGCGGTCCAGCGTGAGATTCTTGAGCTTTGATCTGTTCAGCCCAGAACAGATGAGGGTGACTGATGATGCAATCAGAGCTCATGAACTCAGACCTCCACCTGCCCTGCAGTCTGTCCTGATCTGCTGCACATTTACAGTCAGCGTTTCATAAAATACAGCGATAATAACATGCACTGAGAAACCAGTTGTGTGTATTTATTATATATATGCACTCATGTGGTTTTCCAGCTGACAGATTTAGGTTGTAAGAACATTTCTGTAACGTTTCCATTAAGTAACAGAAACGCTATTGAATGTCATTGTGTTATTTTGAAAGTGGGAACATTCAAAATATAAATTTTTTTAGATGTTATATTAATGTTTTTGCTTGCTTACATTATTCAAGCATTTGTTTAATAACATTTTTAAAACGTCCAACTAACAATTAAAAAGTAATGTTTTCGATATACAGTATATGTAATTTATATATAACTATATAACATTACTGCATGGATGTTTTTGATAACATTAAGAGAACGTTTAGAGAAAAGAGTCTGAGAACATTTCGTAGTTGAGTTGTATTAGCTGTATCAGATTCAATTTTACAGTTTTGCAGCCGTGATTTTGTAAGTTTTAGTGTGTGTAGTATGATCCTAAGAGATCTGTGGCTTATTTTTTGGTAGAAGATAATTATGGCTATGCTGATTTCTTTTGCATAGAATACAGTAGATCCTATACTGCTTTCTAACTGTACAGATAGTGTGACTTCAGTAACCAAACATTTTGACAGTATTGTGAATTACTGACTTGTGCATTTTTAGCTTAGTGACCGGTATGCGGTTTTGTATATTGAATGTAAAGCCGAAAGGAACGTAGAAATGTGATCTTTCCCTATATTGCCTCCTAAGTGTATGTGATCTCATCCATAAGAGTGTGTTTGTGTGTGTGTTTAGTGCATAGCTGGCAGTAGCTGTGTGTTGAGCTCTAATAGAGATCTACTGTATGAAAACAAGGACCAGATGTGAAGTAAAGCTCCTCTTCAGATAACCTGACCTTACAAGAACAAGTCCATAGTGTTTCCTACAAGCTGGAGTGAGTTTGGCTTGGACCTGTTATGGATGATTGAATCCGTGTGTGTGTGTGTGTGTGTGTGTGTGTGTGTGTGTGTGTTTGCTTGTGTTTATCTGTGCAATTAATTCAAGAGACAAAGGTTTTAAGAGCAGGCAAACACTTTATATTAAATATGGCTTATTTCCTGTAGTTGATCCATAGGTGTTGCTCCATACATATCTGCGTGTATATATCCATATGTATATTTGTATATAGTATGTATATATGTGTGCGCGTTTGTTCATGTGTATTATATATGTATAAATGTGTGTGTGTGTGTGTATATATATTATATATATATAATATTGTGTGTGTGTGTATGTGTGTGTGTATTTTGTTCTCTTATTTCCCTCCTCTATTCAGAACAATCATGGTAATTAATCTTTCATTTGTAAATGACAAATGCTACAATTGAAGTTACACTTCTAAAGCCTCTTCTGGCTTTCTCTGTTCTTGTAGGCAGATTAAAGGAGCCAATCAGAAAAGCCCTTTCTGTTCTTTAAAGTAAAGCTTTCTGGTGCCTGAAGCATATTTCACCAGTTCAAATTAAAATCCAGGAGTCGGTTTCTAGTGTGAGGGATTGTGTGACAGCGTTACAGCTCTGTAGGATTACAATACAATCCACAGGATTACATTAAACACTCTTTGTAAAGCCACTTTCATAACAAAGACTGCGGCTGAATTAGCAGATGGGACATTTGTGTAGCTGTTCTCATCACACACTCCGTTTAATTACACTTTCGTTTTGCATTGATTTGATGGAGACACGTTTGTTTGTCGGTCACTTTGTTTATTTGGCATTTAGAAAAATTCATATTAACCAATAATTTAACATTTGTCTGTTTAGTCAAGTTACAAACTGCACAATATCCAGGGTACAAGATAAATAAGTTAATGATTTTTGAAGTGTGTTGCAGACACTTTCTGGTGCTTATGTTGGTGATGCAGGCTCGAATATGGCTCGCACCATGTTTACATTTTGTTGTGTTTCCTTCTCCATATAATTTTTTTCATCTTTCTATTATCCTAGCAGTAAAATGGCAAGAAGCATAAACACAAAATTATATTAAAATATATTAAGATTTATTAAGATTAAAAGCTAATTAATATTAAATGAATATTAAAACAGCGCAAAAACATCTAGTAAATCCTTTTTCTGCAACATCTTTTTCCTTCACTTTTGTCTTTCTCTGATTTTATTTTGTCATCCGCTTGAATCCAGTTCAGAGGGAAACTGATCCACTGAGATGTTTCATCTCTGATGGGGAGCTGCTAATCTTCTGCCTGTACGTTCTGACATTTAATTTCTCTACAGCAAAGGAAAAGCAGGCTTTGTTTTCCATCGCGGCTTATTAAAACACGGGCTCTTAAGTACACGTCCTTCCTCTCGGGGAGCTTAAGACTCTCTCTTGAAACAAACCTTCAAAGATAAAAGCAGAGCAGAGGGTTCTCATGGAATCTGGAGAGGCTCGTGAAAACAGCTTCTGAGCGACTTGACCACGGTGGGTGTAGAGAGAACACGATCTAATGTACGGAAATAATCCGGCCTTTTCTGTCAAGCCGATCGGCCTCGTGCTTTGATCAGTGAAGATTACACTTCACCGTTTTTGTTGGCTGTTGGTCCTTGTAAGTGACACAAGTGCCTTGGAGAAACCTCCAGAACGTAAATGGTCAAACACTCTGGAGATCAGTGTGACAAAGATTTACAAGTCTTATTAAAAAGTTTATAGTTTATCTGCAATGTAAAAATCACAAACTAGACTAGTGAGTGGTGACCCTCTGCAGTGTTTTATCATCTTCCGGACGTAATTTCAGATATCATTTATGTGTATAGCATGCATGGTGCAAGAGTTACGAGTTATACACTGAAGTTTAGTACTTGGGTTTTTTAAACAAAGTTAACTTGTTAAATTGCTTAAGGGAATGAATAAAGAGTCATATACCCTATCAACAGCTGTTTTTCTACCTCATTAATCAGCCGTTTCTGATTCATTGTTCTCCAGTGGTCTTCTGAAAGCCAACGTCTCTCTTGAACACATAAACGGCAGATTTGAGTTTTTACCGCTCTCCTGTTAAACAATCACAGCAGGAATCAGAACAAACCAAACCTTGGATGAAACTCTTCAGTCCAGCTTTGATTTTCTGTGGGGAATGGAAAGATGACAGGTGAGAGTGATAAAAAGAAGGGATTTTATTTTCTTTAACACTCCAAATGCGGTTTCATAATAAACGTTTTCCTTTCCGTAGGGATGCTAACTTTTTGCCGGCTCTGATGAATAAAGAGCTGCGCGGTTTCCGTCGGGCTTGGGAAGTCTCGCGGATTTATGTCGGCCTGGCCAGAATCAAAAGCCGCCTCGTGTTTGCATGCGCACACTTTAACAAGAAAATCCCTGTTAAGTTGTTTTGTGGCACTTTGTCGAGATTTGCGGCGGGATCTTGGGGAATGTGACGTGGCCGTGAGAAGCCCCTGTGCAAAGTGTTAAGGAAGGGGGCGAGCAAGAGGGTGAGTGGAGATTGGGGCGGTCCAGGGTGGGGCCGGTGGTCTTCTGAAGTGAAGCCAGACCCGGTGGCTCCCATGAGGGACCTCGAGGGTCAGCGGAGCAGGCCCACTGCTGTCACCTAGCCTGTTGGGTTTGTTTGACCTCTGACCCCTTACAAGGGAGAAAGCCTCAGGCGGCGTGCCTGCTTTTGTTTGTCTTTGAGGAACTTTATGCACACAGCCACATGAAAGTAAAGGTGAAAAGAGACAAAAAGTCGGAGTGGAAAAAGCTACGGAAACTTCATATATATCTTTAACAGAAAAGTGTTGAGTTGGAGCGCCTCAGAATATCTTTTCAGACTCAGACATTTCTCTTTATCTGTTTGACTTCTTCTGCAGGACTGCGGCCTGGTGGTCCGACCAGATCAGCCCTGCGGTTTGGAGCCCGTTCCAGGCATAAGATCATCAGGAGAGGCCCAGGCATCACTTCAGCCTTGCCTGTCAGGAGATGAACCTGGTAGGTTTGTTCCACATTCCAGCCCTGAATAATTAGGCTGGTTTATTAGGCTGGTTTGGGTTCATGTCCTTCAGACAGTAAGAAAGTGTCTCTTAGCTATGTAGTATGTTAAGTTAATCTCTTCAACACGGAAACTGACAAATACAACAAATAGTGAACAAACCTATTTTAGACTTTACAATAAATAGACATAAACAGGCAATTAAATGTTCAACAGTAGTTGTAGTTTATTGATGACTGTGGAAGGGATTATTAAAATAAAAAAGAAACTAAATACAAAAAAAATAGGCCTTGCTAATCAATTAGTCAGTTGTTAACTATTAGCCCAAACTGACCCATATAAAAATATAGTTTAGCACTTATATACAATGAAAAAAGACACACAGGGTCACTCAAGGAATTTCAATGGTGGGGTTAGTTATCTAAAATATGAATCTAAGACTTCCCTCTGTCAGATTTAAAGCCCTGTCATCTCTCATACAGGAGAATAACTCATACAGTCAGTCCATTCCCTGCAGATATTTTTATAGACAAATGATAAACTTCACTGGCTGAGAAACCTTTCCATTGCGAAGATTTACTCTCCATTACCAGCTCCAGCAGGGGATGAGAAAGATACTGGTGAAATCAGAGCTCAGCAGTTTGTTACAAAAGCTACTTTTGTAAAATGATAATTCTGAATAAGGTAAGAAACCTGTACTGGCTTCTTTTTCAGTGAAAGTTTCTGTCTTGTGCTGTTACGCCCTTCAGATTTACAGCTGGCTGGGTTGAGTTCAGAGGATTCATTACTATAAAAGTACAAAACTCACGGCAGGACAAAGCATCAAACGCAGACCAGGGAACATTCTCTGAATGTTGGCTAACGTTCTCAGTTCTCTTAAAGTTATCATCAAAATTCTTGCAGTAACATTAGAACATTGTCTAACATTATACTTCATATCAAAAATGTTATTCCAAAGTTGTTAGAAGAATGTTTTAAAAACATCACAGAATTGCAGAATGTTTGAATGACATTATCAAGCAATAACGTTAATACAACGTTTAAAAACTGGACGTGGTGAACATTCCTAGAACTTTCATAATAACATTCCAAGTAACATTTTTGTTACTTAACGTTTGAGAAATGCTCTTACAACCTAAAATTATTAGCTGGGGAACCACTTTAGATAAAGCTTTAGAAACCCTCATTCACACCCACTATTGAAATTAAAAGTTTATCCAATGCAAAAAAGTACATAACTGTGATAACAAATATAATCACATTTTTGAAAGCTGTTGTGTGTAGAATTAGGACTATCTGGAGGTTTGTATTTTCCAATCCGACTCAATATTTTAACCTAATCATTTGTTATATTGCACTATAGAACAGGAGTTTTTAGGACCAGAGGACCAATCAACAACGCATCACATTTGAGTAGATGTTATGTCATAGCATAACACTATACAAACATGTCATTGTATCATCTGCCAGGTCGTTGGGTCGTCCCGTGCCTTAGCTGTGCAGACAACAGGACCTGTGATTGGAGAGAGGTTGCCTGGCAACCCGACAGCTGTTACCACCCGCTGCTGGACCAACCTCAGTTACAAACCTGCATGGAGGACAGAAAGGTGAGGACCCAGAGGAACTCATCCTGAAAATGTGGGGAGCATGCAAGCTTATTGGCTGACGAATTACATTTCACTGACCTATCAGATCGCAGCATGCAAGCTGGTTAGCTGACAGATTACAAGTGGAGGACCTATCAAATTGTGCAATAAGAGCGCATGGCAATAGGTTGTTGCAATTTGCAATCAGCTAACCAATGAGGTTGGACCATACATTTATTCATCACTCAATATTAAATAATTTCTAATTTCTTTAAGTTTTGTATGAGTAATGTGGATTCCATACCTGTGGTTTTGAATTGTGTTTTTAAACACTTTAAGTCCAGCAGGGGTTTCAAAGCTGTGTGCTAAACCTTCAGTCTGATCACACATGAAACACTCATTTACTCAGCATGACTGTTTTTACCCCCTCTTGATTCCAGACTTGCAGTTTTAGGCAAAGACTTACTCATCAGTGTGTGTGTGTGTCACATACAGATATTTCAGCTTCAAATTATTGTGACATGCAGGACATGCATAAATCTTAACACTTGCTTATTTCTTTTGTTACTTTTTTATCCTCATGTTTTATGTCTCCCTTGGTTTCTCTTTGTCTGTGTCAGCTGAGGGCCAGAGGCCAAAACTGTGTCTTAGTTCTTGTGTGGCATCAGTCAGATTTGTGTGTTTGGCTCCAAAGTCATGGTGATATGGATGCAGTGTGTGTGCCAGACCCCACAAAACACATACACATAGAACAAAGGGTTTCTCAGTATTTATTGCCATTGGTTACTGTAAGGGGTAAATGATTCAGTGTTGATGAACAGTTTTATTCCCTGTTGTATGTTTTCCCTCAGGTCCTGTTCATTGGTGACTCCACTAACCGAGGGATGATGTATTACCTGATGGAGAGGGTGAACACCACGCTGGAAGATTGGGACAAAGCCCACGACACCATCATCTACCACAATTTGAATCAAGGGCGAACTATCGCCAGTTATTCTTATTACCCACAATTCTGGCTTCCAATGGCCCAAAGACCCACCTTCCAAATGGCTCTGCAGCAGCTTATAGAGAGGTGTGTGTCCCTATATGGCTGTAGCTTACACCCATTAACCTGTAAATGACTTGTTTTATGTCTGTCTAAAGCACCAACGGTCTTGTTAACACACAGAATGACGCTGTCTGTGTGTTTGATGGTGAGATGTGGGCTGTGTGTGTGTAAGATCAGTACAGCTCTGTACTGCACACAGATGATGTCACACAGCTACTGATGTGGGCAGATGGATATGCAGTGCAGATGTGAGTGTGTCTGAGGGCACAGGCTTGTGTTTGTAGGCATCTGCTGAGGTGTGCTTTTGGTTCATGTGCTTAAATGATCCAGCAGACGATTTGGTTTTGTGATTAGATTAACAGAATATTTTTAGTGTTTCACGTTCTTTGCTCAGAATTGTGGGTCAGATCCTGCCATGGATTGTTGCTTATGGTTTTCAGGATATGACGCAGATCTTCGACCTTTGATTCTGTAACCACTTTCCCTGGGCAGGTCACGACCCCTGGAGAACTCGGTTCAGACGGTGCTGGTGGCAGGTGGGGTGCAGTGGCTGAACCTGAACCATCTGGAAACTATTCAACAGGTTCTAGTGAGGTGAACATCTACACACACACTGTACATCTTCTCAAGATCTCCAACTTGTTCTCCACATCTTCCCTTTTTGGTTTTTCTTCTTGATGGCTGTTTCTACTAATATTTGGTCCATGCAGACCTAGTTGATCATAGATTTTCTGTTTGGTTTCCTTAAAGCATGATTGTCTAACCTCATATCTCCCATTTTTTCCAAGGGAGGGTCTTCAGAACATCCTGGTGGTGGTGAAGTCTTTAGGAATGGGTTTCCATCTTCCCGTTGATGGTATTCGTTCTCTTTCTCTGGTAAGATCTGCTGGAGATCACAGACAGTTATAAAAATGCTTTTTTCTGTTTGTTCTGTACTGGACAGATATCAGAGCCCTCAAAGTTTGTGGACCAGATACTCATGTTTTATTTATTCATTCAGAAAATAGTTTATTTACATTGTATAAACCTGTCACTCCGCATCATCGTCACTCATTGTTTCCAGAGCGGAGTGCAGGAACTCTATAATGTGAACAGGAACATTCTGGAAGCTGCCAGACATCTTGGATATGAGGTCATTGACACACTCAGCATCACGATGGGCCGATACAAAGAGTTTCTGCAGGGCCGCTGTGCCTGCCACTTCCATGAGGTAAAGAAATTCCTAATGGAATTCCAGACCTGTCATACACTTCAGGATAAATGTTAAGGGAAGATTTTATATTAACGCTGGTGTTGAACGAACATGTCATTACATTTGCATATTTGACAAAAGAACTTTATATAGTAGAATAATCTGTTTGGGTGAATCTCATGTCTGAGATTCCCAAAATTCCCCCAAAAAGTAAAAGAAAAATAGAGGCTTTTTTCTTTATGCAAAATATAGTTGCATAAAGAAATAAAGATAAGATGCATAAAGATTTAAATTATGGTAATTATCATGAAAAATGTCAATTATATTTTGCATAAAGAAGCCGCCTGTTTTTTTGTTTGTTTTTTTTTTTACTTTTTTTGGGAATAATTGTGACCCAATTATTGTGATATATATAAATATACATACACACACACACACACACACACACAGTACTACGTTAAAAATGTATCACATTGATTCTGATTGGACACATTTCAGACTACCAGTCACACCTCTTTCATATACATGGCTTTAGATCCTTCTAGAAATACTTTCCTGCCTTCCAGCCCCATAAATCTTTTAAAAGATCAATTAATGATTTTTTACTATACTCTAAAAGTGCCGGGCAGATCAGTTAATGAGTAATTAGAAATTAGGCGGGATTTTATTAGCCAGTAAAGAGCAGGTTGGGAGCAGATGTATTAGCTTGCTAAGTGTGTGAGGTGCCGGTAGAAAACTGTTATTGTGTATCAGTAGAAGAGTCCAGCCAAGCGGCCACATCTGATAACAGACAGACTGATTCAGTTTAGACAAACTCCACGAGGAAATGTAGTTTCTGAGGAAATGTTGCTTTACACCAGAATGGATTTTGCACGTCAGAAAGTTAATTAGAAATGTCAGTTACAAATTTTAAAGTGGATATAAAACAGAAATGGAACAAAGATCGTTTCCCTAATTCATTAAACGTGTCCCAAGATAATGAAAGAAACCACACACAAGTCAGATTTCTCATTAGCTGTGTACGTGTTGCAAAACTGCACCATACATCAGAGCTACCCAATGATTTTATGTAATGAGACGAATACATGAAGTGCAAGTAACGTTCTCCTGAACATTTCAAATCCAGGATCTTCAGCTCTGTCAATACGTTCCACAGGTCTGTAAGCTTCCCTTTCCGACTGCTGCTTCCCAGGGAATGCTGAAGATTCTGGAGCGTGGTGGAGAAAGTGGGACCAGGGCAAACGAACACACAGGGCCGCAACAAGAAAACCCAACGTCTCAACCTGACATGTTCTACCATGTAAAGGGACCAGTGAACAAGGTCTACTCAGAAATACTTCTCAGCAGAATGTGTGTGACACATCGTGGCACCAAAAGGACCATTCGCCAACAACAAAGAGACAATTAGCGGCTGGTGACGCTAACCTGAGTGGCGTGTGTACAGACAAGTTAAATAGTTTAAAAAGTTATAAACGCAGGAAGGGCTAAACTGTTCAGATATTCTGAAAAAGAACATTACCGATCGGTCCAAACCTACTTAACCATATGCTGGATTAAAGTGGTACATTGGTGGTGGGTTGGTTAAGCAGGCGTCTGTTTGTGTTTGTGCAGGAAGATCCAGATGGAGAGGGGCATGGGGGGGTTGGTTGAGGGTTCAGTGAGACCACCTGAAGTCTTGCCAAAATGACTTTGACAGCTGGAGCTTTAGGGCAGCCAGTGGCACCGATGAAAAAAAAAAACTGTGATGGTCTTCACGAGGTCTCTTCAAACAGCCTTTTAAAAACGTTCCTGCAATGCTTATGCAACGTTCCCACAATGCTGCTGCTGAAGCACAGGCTGGAATGTTCCCAATATATTCTGGAAACATTTGTGGCGTGCCTTTGATGTCACGCTGTCGCACGTAGTCAACTTTAAGGAAATTTGGGCGGCAGTTTGACGGCTAGCTTTACACCCCCTTTTTTCACATACCAGGTTCATAAGTATTTATGAAGTATTTTTATGCCAAAGGTCTTATGAAGGATAATTTATGGTGCGGTATAGCTGTCTTATGTTCTTCATGTATATTTCTGCATTTATTTTTCTACCTGTGTTTTCTAGTGCCTTTAATAATAGTGTAAATGAACGCTGTTTACAAAAGAGAGGATATATGTATATTTATGCTGTTACTGTAAGTTTTGATTGGAAGCATTTTATATTGTTACTGGGTTTATTCTTAATGGCTGGAATGCGTGACAGCCTTCATTGGTCCATTATTTGTGTAAAGAGAGAGTTACATTTATTTGAAATATCCCACAAAGCTTTTCTTCCCAGCTGTTGTTAAGCTTTAAAGATGAAGTGACATGAATTCACAAGAAACTTCTGATGTTTGTGATAACTGTATTATTCTAGTTGTCAGGTTGTCCTGGCAACCATTTCCCGCCAGTGATGTGTCAATTTATTTAATCAATTTATTAGAAATGTTTTTGGTGTTTATGAAAGATTGTGCCAGTATATTTGTTGGATTGTTTAAATCATTTCATACACAGTCTACAGTGAAAAAGAAGTCACACAGATTCAACAATTAAACGTTTATATTTTCGTAATTTAAAACGTATTTGTTTCTTTATTAATTGAACATTTTTGTTGTGTCTTTTAACCACAAGTAGACAACTAATAATTGTGCCTTAATAAAGTTATTAAATGGCTTTTTTTTAAGTAATTTAACATTCCGTTTTGTGTTACTAAAGGCAAGATTAAGCGTTGTTAAATAAACATAAAATATAAGTGATAAAATACATAAACGATTATATAACTTAATATTATAAATGAGCCATTTAAATTTTAGGTTTATTTCTGTTTATTTGTATTATTTAATTTTACTCAATTATTGCAGTCAAAATGATTAAAATTGTACAGCCATCGGTGCCGTTTTAATTTTAAAGGATATTAAATATGAATACCTTACATTTCCTCTAGGGGAAAGCACATAAAATTCAATCATTCATAAGAGCGTAAATTGTAATTATTTAAATTAACCACAGAAAATGTTTTGCTTTTTAATTTTCCTTTTTCTCTGCATATTTCTTATTCTTTCCATTATAACTTTTTTTTATCTGTTTTAAAACTTTGTGCTATTTTATCACCATAATCTCGCAAATCGCGACCGAACCGGTTAAATGACTTTTAATGTCCATCAGTCTCATTTATGTCTCTCCAGCCTCCAAACCAAGACTACAGCCGTCTGACCAATCAATGCCGAGAACGGGCGCATCTACTGAATATTAATAAGGCGTTGGACCTATCAGATTGCGGGAGCGCACTACAAGAGGACGCACTGCTGCGCGTTTTTCTCCGCATAACTGTTCGGTCTGCATCAGTGCGCGCTGACGGACAAGTTCACTTAGTAGTGGTCGAGGTCGTTGTAGACAGCAAGACTAAATTCAAGGGACCGTGCATTGACTTGCATTGATGGATTTATGAAGTTAAAAGCGCCCTTGTGGATTATATGCAGTAGATATTAGAGGTAACAGGCGGCTATGGTTCGTCTTTGTCCAAAAGCCCAGTTCATAACTTAAATCGTTATGAGTAGCGGCTCTTTTAAAGCAATTGGACATGGAAAACACCGGTTCTGGAATACATCTTATTTACCATCTCTTTCTTATATGGCTCTTATTCTGCCCCCTGTGCACCCAGGGAAGTTGGATGTAAGTATTAAGAGTTTATCCAAATAAAAACGTGCGTAAATGTTAAGGTGCGATTGTTTGAAGATTGTCTCCTTTTCCTCGGGCCTGGTGATGGCATTTCGATCCAGGCCGACAGGAGAGGAGAAGCGGTTCTGATCTTTGTGTCACACTGCTCCGCATCACAGGTGGCTGGGCGGCGCGTCTGCTGGAGCGCTGGAGAGGACGGGATGCGCGCACCTGCCCATAACGCACAAGCAGAAGGACCTGTGCGCGCGCAAACCGCACCTTCTGCCCAGCGTCAAGGAGGGCGCGCGCCTGGGCATCACCGAGTGCCAGAGTCAGTTCAAGCACGAGCGCTGGAACTGCTCGACCAGACGGGACCCGAGCGTGTTCGGCTACGAGCTCACCAGCGGTATGCATGCACACTACCGAGTGCACTACATTTAACAATGACCAAGTAAGATTGATATAATGATCGCCAATGTTAATTATTAAGAAAAGTGTTAGAAATGGTTACCAACAGAAATCATTCATTTGGATTCGGATGCTCTGATGGAAACTTGCTCAACAAAGCGATGATCTCTGGTCACCTGGATAGAAAGAAAACAACAGAAATGATATAATAACTGTATTAAATACATTAAAACGTATTGTTCAATTTTTTTATATACATGCAAGTTAGAAATGCATCGGAACTATAATTGATAAAGACTAATATATTTAAATAGCCAAATATAATAAACTATTCATCCGTTTAGCATTATTATAACAATGCAAATATTCAACTGCATGTTGTTCTTTTTATACCAATAACCAGAGATCACTTAAGACACATTATCCGACGTGATAAAAAGATATGGTTGTTTTAAGGTTGTTTTAAATATATTTAACACCCACATTAATCGTGAGATTGGCAGATAAACTGACAGCGTGGATATGAAATGCAGATTCGTTTGTTGATCAGACAATATTATTTAGTTCGGCAACAGCTGGGGCGCATCTGGTTCAGTTTAACTGTTTCTACACCAAATTGACCGTGGCGACAGCTGCCCCTCAACAGCTCAATACTAAAGCCTCAAGATTAAAGTCATGCACAGCAAAGAATGAGTCTGTAATAGCAGAACGAGCTGTCTTGATTTGTTGCAAACCGTTTTTGATGTTTGTGTTACAGCACAAATCCACAAATCCTCGCCCGCCTCAGCAGTAAACGACACCCGACAAATAACTCTAACTTCATGTAACAATCACATGTAGGGTTTTAATTTTTGGGTTAAACAAAGATGCCCTACTGTTCTGCTTTATTCTATTCAACAAAATCATTTAGTTATTTAGTTGCTCTTAAGCTTAAGCAGGTCACGTATATACACACACAGAGAGCTACACAAAGACTTTTGCATAATGCAAAGTTTGTTAAAAATGTTTCTTTTGTAATTCCTGTGGCACTGAGATTTTCTGTGACCTTTTTGTATGACCATAATGACATTTTTTCCAGCCGTACGCATATCCGAACTACATACATTGTGAAATCGGTTCTCCGGGTGTGACGGGTCACGCATCACCCTGCTAACGTTTATAAGCTTGGCCGGCATCGACTTCTGGTTTAAATGTGTTATCGTTGCTTTAAAGGCACAAAGGAGACGGCGTTTATCTACGCGGTGATGGCTGCCGGGCTGGTTCACGCCGTCACCCGGGCGTGCAGCGCGGGGAACATGACGGAGTGTTCGTGTGACGGCAGCCTGACGGGCAGCGGCTCGCCCGCGGAGGGTTGGCACTGGGGCGGCTGCTCGGATGATATCGCGTACGGGACGTGGTTCAGCCGTCGTTTCATCGACAACTCGGTGAAGAACGTATCAAGTCGCGGGGAAGACGCCCTGCTTACCATGAACCAGCATAATAGCGAAGCTGGGAGACAGGTGGGACATTAAAACTAACTGCTGACCCCCCTTTTAACATTACACATTTAACATTAACACATGAGAATCAGTGATATTCAATAATGTGATAATTGCTTTTATGTAAATGAAGTAAACATTTTTAGGAGGAGGTTTCTCAAGTTTAGTCAGATCTGCTTCTGATCCATCAAGTTTTGAAGCTGATTGATTTTCAGAAGATCTCCACCAGCTTCTGAAACTGACAATCTCTCCATCAGATGAGTTTTATAACCACACCTGGTTTTGATTCATCTAACAGGCTGATGTTTGCTGGTTGAAATTTAGAGAGGATTTGCACCAAATTCCACGGTGTTGAGTGAGCTTTAAACACACAGCTCAGGCTGGAAACCACAGAGGGGCATTTAGTGAGACAGAACAGTAAACATAATTCAACCAAACAAATGCTTCTATTTCATGAAAGTTGCCAGCTCACAAATACTCATGAAAGTGAACTTTAATCATCTAAAATGTAGTTAAAGGGATAGTTCACCCAAAAAATAAAAGCATCATTTACTCACCAGCATTTACACAAAAGAAGATATTCTGAGGTATGTCGGTAACCAAACTACAGTCTCACCTATTGACTTCCATTGTATGGGCAAAAAACCACCAAACCACCAGACATTTTTCAAAATATCTTCTTTTGTGTTCTGCGGAAAAAACAAAAGTCATACGAGTTTGGACTGACACAAGGATGAGTAAATTATGGAATTTGTTTTGAACGATCCTTTTAAAATATATTTCTTCAGGATGTTGTTTACAGGAAGATTTTACTCACGGTTGCATTAGTTGCGAGATTCTCCTGACAATTCGCATTAGTTCTGCATGTCTGCCTGGACTCTGGGAAGTCTGTCAAAACCAGACAAATTGAGAAAATATTGGTAGTTGGACACAGGGTTGAATTGTTCTGCATCCTTATAGTTTATTACAAAAGTTTATTAAAGAAAGTTTATAAACGTATATAAATGAACTTGACTTGATTTCATATGACAGGCGGTGGCCAAGACGATGGTGACTGACTGCCGTTGCCATGGCGTGTCGGGGTCGTGTGCGGTAAAGACGTGTTGGCGCACAATGGCCGCTTTTGAGCGCGTGGGGGTCTACCTGAAGGAGCGCTACGAGACCAGCGTACAGGTGGTGGATCGGTCCAAAGGTAAGGTGAGACGCAAGGACAAAGACCACCGGCACACACCCATCCCCAAAGAGGAGCTAATCTTCATCAACAAATCGCCCAATTACTGCTTAGAGGACCGGCGACTGGGCGTGACGGGCACGAGGGGTCGCAGGTGTAACCGTACCTCGGTCGGGCCGGACGGCTGCAACTTGCTGTGCTGTGGGCGGGGCTACAACACACACGTGGTACGACACGTAGAACGTTGCGAGTGTAAGTTCGTTTGGTGCTGTTACGTGCGCTGTCGCCGGTGCGAGACGATGAACGACATGCACACCTGCAAATAGGGCAGCTGGGGACAGGGTGGGATGGATAAGAGACAACATCTCACGCAAAGATGGGAGGGAAAGCAAAACCGGGGTGGACTGTCTTTCCTCAAGCCCTTTAGGGTCCAGCAAACAAGCGTGTTGACAAAATATCCACGGCAACCGATGATCCGCTGTGAAAACTGGGGGGAAATGGTATAATCCCCCTCATTTCCACATGCATAATGCTTCCCGTGGGCTTCAAATGGGATTCAAGCCATTTTGTATATAATGACTATGATAACAACTGGAACATAAAGGGAACTAAATAGTGGTTCTTGAGGAACTGCACAGAAAAGTGTAAATTGTTTTTATTTTTTAATATCTGTATTGAGATTAAAGGATATTTTCATGCATTTCAACAGCATTGGTTGTAAAACGTAGCCGCTTTTAGCTAAAGATAAATTTATGAAGTCAAGGAGATAATATGGCAAAATATTTTTATATGGCGTTTCAGATTATATGTCCCCTAAATAAATAAACAAACACATAAAAAGCTGAAGTTAATGGATGCATTTTGCAATTGTAGCTTTTTAGATTCACCATTTAAATGTACATATTAAGTTATGAACAATGAGCTTTAGCATTAAACTTATTTTTGACTCTTAGAAACTGAATTAAGCTTAAATAAAGACATTTTGTAGAGATCTTGTAAGTTCATTTTGTTAAGTTCGTTGTTGTTTTCCTCCAAATTTTACAAGTTGTATTTTTGTTGTGAATTTTTCAACAAGTGCAGATAATGTATTTATGTTGCTGTTGTGTTTTCTCAGTGTCAGAGACTTCTGCCTGTGTTTGTGTGTGTGTGCGTGTCTCGGTCATTTCCTCTTCTTCATTTATTTTGTGTGCTCTTGTTCTGCCCCCCTTTCTCCAGCCCCCCAAAACTGTAGTTCTGTGCTAGAAGTAACAGATTTGTGCCAAATACCATGACTGTGTTTTCTTAAACTGTCCTTAAATACTAATGCAAGTGTCTCTTGTTTGTAGCCACATTCCCGGCAACAGACAGTGACTGTTTACGACCGGATCGGAGATCCTCCGTCCACTGACAAACCTTCTGAGTTCGTTCACACTCTGGCAGATCTGTTAAGATGTTGGAAAAATCTCGCTCACGTTGCGTTTCGTGATTCTCTCTGAATGCCTGCTTGTTCGATCTCATGTGGTTGTATTTATCGCGGTGTAGATGTTGCATTGAGTGTGGATGGATGCTGCATGCCAGTGTTAAATATTCCATTCCAATTTATTCTTTAGTTTGACTCGTTTGCGTTAAGGTAAACGAAAAAGCAAAGACTTAAATCTTTCTTTCCATTCCATGTTTCCACTTTGGAAACATTGCTAAACAACATTTTGAGATCCAGGAAAATCAACGATGGCGTCTATAAACGAAATGAATTGATCATTGATTTTTTTATTATTCTACCCAAGAACAAATTCTTTCCCAAATGTTCTACTTGACAATAATACAATTTAATCACTTTACAATCATGTGCTTTCAGAATGACACATCGATTGTTATTTTTCTGAGGTAAACTTCAGCCAATCACAGACAAGACTTGTTGCCTGTATAAAATCCAACGAAAAACTCAGACAACAAGACCCTTAATCATTGCCCCCCCTCCAGTGCTGAGGTGTAGATCTTTATTCCTGGAGGCTTCCCAACTAACACAAAACATTCTCAGAACATTGGCCAATGTTCTCTAAAGAGTTCTTTGAAAGTTATTTGAAAGACGTTCCTGCAGTAGCATTAGTAAAACCTTTTTAATCAGTTAGTGAAGTGTTTTTAAAACTTTTTAACTAACATTACAAACCAAGCAATAACGTTAATACAATGTCTAACAAACTGGACGTCTTTGAACACTCCCAGAACATTCAAATTTTTCGAATTTATGTTACTTAACAGAAATGTTAGAGAAACGTTTTTGCAACCTAAAACTGCTTATTTGAAGGTAACTCCTCCTGGACGGAAACACGGCGCAGACGGGCGATCCACGTAGACATATTTGTTTCCTCGCACACAGCCAACAAATCAGACAGCTGCCAACATTTACTCCCTAAACGGTTTTCCTAACACCTCTTTCCCTCTCATTCTCTCAGTATGTGTTTAATGGCGAAATCGTGAGCGAAATGAGATGGTTTGTCAAGTGAAATGTGCTGTGATGTAATATTACCTTTTCAGGTTTGGTTCCGCCATTGCTAATGGACTGAAAGTGGCGTTTGGTAAGAACCTCACGTTCGCTCCACAACTGTTAAAACAAAAACATTTGTGCACATGAAATTCAATCGTATAATAGATGTAGAATCTCAACCCTCCATCTTTTTCTTAACAGTAATAACTCAGCATGTTTATTCGGCGTTGGCGTATCCCGCAGGATTTGATGCATTCTTGTGCAATATTTTACGTTCTCCTGCATTCGCTAGCTAACTGAAGCTAGATTAATAATATAATAACATAAAACATATAAATGGAAAAGCAATCAAATGATTCATCGTTGAGACCGAACGCATCGCATTGGGTGGCGCTGCCGCAAATACACAAAATACGTTTCGTCTGGAAACGGGATCATCGCACGAACTTTGTCTTAGTATGTGAATAAACAGTTATGTTCATCTGAGCGTAGAATTACAGTCCAAGCCAAGAGTCACGCTTTCTTCACTGGCCCATTTCTGCACGCTCTGCCATGCTCTGTACGCCGTCCCAAAAGTCTGCGGGGGCCCGTGGCTCTGTCTGGTGGGGTTGGTTAAGGCCTGAGGGCTTTTGGATGGGCGAAACTCTTTCCCTGCCAACAACCATGGCTTAAACATAGAAAATTCCCACAAAAACTGATGTTAGAATTCTAAACACGTTCTTTCGTGACTGTTCTGCCTTAATTCAGCCCTGTGTTCTCCATTGTTTTTCATTTCTGTTGTATTTTATCGTGCCACTATAAAAACTGCTGCCATAGTCTTCACATACCAACACAATCACATCCTGTTCATGTGATATATATGATATATAAGAAACGTGTACGGAAAGATTTCACTAGCTGGTGTCTGCCTCCATCTGCTGGAGTCACAGCGGAAGACTGAAAATTGATTTAGCAGGAATTAGGTGATACTAGTTAGCAAACATGCTCTTACACCGTGAGTCCATGGTGCTGACGTGGAGGCTGCAAGTTTGAATCTTGCTTGTAGCGTTTCATTTTTCTCCATTTTTCTTTCTCCACTGCCTCTATAAATTAAGAAATAAATAATTGCATTTAATAACAGGCAGGTTTAGTGTTTATTTGTAAATGCTCTGTTTAAAGACATTTACTTATTTAAAATAAAGCTACGGGAATATCAGTCCCACCAGTTAAAGATCCAAATTATTACAGATTTTAACTGGAATACATGAATGTGGGTCTGTTATTATAAATATGTTGTTGTTTTCTTATAATATTGTCAGAAATGCTTTTAATTAATACTTGTCTGACATTTCTCCAGTGTAACCCATAACATAACTGTTCAAAATGGGTCACAATATACTTTTAAGTGCATATGGATCTGTATTAACTCTTGTAATGGGAAGACAAGCATGAAGTGATATGCAGTGGTTTCTATGACCTTCCTCATGACACCTAAAAATTACTAAAAACAATATTTACTTATAGTTTTATTCCAACACGATTCAACGCAACATGGCAGTAGTGGTGCAGTTCTCTCTAAGACCACAAGAGGGTGACAAAAACAATTTCACAATGATTGGGAGAGTGAAATACCACAATTAGGCTCAACTAACTCAAAATCCCACAAAATCTACTGTTTCAACATTTTAGCTGTTTTACCTCATTACCCACGTATTCTGAAGTCATCCCAACTAACAGGGAACGTTCTTAGAATGTTGGCTAGCGTTCTCTAAATGCTATCAAAAAACGTTCTTGCAGTAACATCAGTCTTTTTTTAACATGTCGTATATATCGAAACTGTCATTGGGTGTGTTCATTAGAAAGATTTTTAACATTATATATCGAATCAAAAACGTTATTCTGTGTGTGTGTGTGTGTGAGAGAGAGAGAGGTTGTATTGACATGCAGTTTAGGATGCAACATTACCAAGATCAGGAATGTGAACAAAATAAGATATTTGGAGAGGACAGAACCAACATAAATAAATAAGGAGGGAATTCCAAACACAGATCTCAGGGTCAAAGGAAACAGGGAGAGACAGAGTGTGTGTGTGTGTGTGTGTGTGTATGTGTGTGTGTGTGTGTATGTGTGTGTGTGTGGTGTCCCTGAAAGAAAGATACGAGAGTCAAAAGAATGTATGTGAAGGAAACCTGGTTATCACAGACTGGCATTCAACATAAATTATATGATTACATGATTGAGAGAGAGAGATAAAGAGAAAGAGAGAGAGAGAGAGACAAAGAGAGAGAGACAGAGAGAGAGAGACAGAGAGAGAGAGAGATATGGTGTCACATAATGTAAGTAGCTACTTACCTCAGTCACTCTGACAGTGTTACAATCATTGTCATTCTGTTTGGTGTTCATGAAAAGTCTCATAGATTCTTCATCTCCAGAGAAGCTAAAGTCCCTGTAAAACATCAGATTGACTGATAGTCATGAACCTTTATTGTAAAGTCTTAATATTCAGGTGTCTGCGCCCTCTAATAATTCAGAGACACAATAACAGGCTGATATGTTTCATGAAACTGTAAAAAAAGTCATGAAATGTTATTAACCAGAAATGTATGAAAAAGTTACAAGTTAAAAACAGCCTTTCACATTACATTAAAAAGATTTACTGAATTATGTTATAGTGTTATTATGAAGATACTGTCACAATACAACAATTAAAAGTAAAAAGTATAGTAAAAATAAAGTAAAATGTTATAATATTATTTTATTATATTTATAATTTTGTGAAAATCACTGTTATATCATCTGTTGATATCAAATGTAAATGAGTGCATCTGTGAAACCAGTGCATGATTTTCTCTGATGAGTGTAGACGTGTGGATGTTTATGATGGATGTAAGTTCCTCTTGGACTTTTGCATTACCTCAAAGCAGCAGACTGGAAGTGGCCTCTGACAGGCCGACGCCCACACTCCTCATTTCCTCCTATAGAAACGCAGGGATCGCCCTGCAACCGTTTCTGGGGAAGCTCCTGTTGGCAGCTTCCTGTGGCCACTCCCACCCTGTGAACAAACAGATCTTTTCTGGATCAGACTAATGGACGTCTAAAGCTAGAAAAATCGACTTCCGCTTCGTCCTGGTCTTTCCTTCCTCCTGTGACCTTTGAGTTGGCGAACACTTGAAGTCTCAACGGTAGTGCGCGCGTTCACTTTGGGTCACATCGGTGTCTTAAAAATAGCACAAAACAACTGCATCCTTCTTTTCAGACACACCCAGGAAAGGGGCCCATCAAAGGTGACCCAGCCCAACATTGGAGCCACGTTGTCAAAGTTCTTGTCACTGGAACGGCTGGTGTAGATCCTGTCGTGGATCAGTCTCACTCTGTAGCTTTACAGTAGCATTCTGAGATAATCCACAGATTACAGCCTATCAGAGACTGATAGGTGCCCCTTCTAAAGGTCAAAGGTCATATTCAGGCATCTACATACCGGTGTTTTCTTCAAGAAATTAAAGGGATAGTTCACACCATACTAAATTTTTTAGAACACAGAAGATATTTTGAGAATTTGTGTCCATACAATGGAAGTCAATGGGTGGCAACCTATTTCAAAGTATTTTATGTTGTGTTTCTCAAAAGAAAAAAGTTATACAGGTTTGGAATGACATGGAGACATAAATGATGGAAAGATTTTAACTTTTGGGTGAACTATCCCTTTAAGAGCTTTCATAACTGCTTCTGAAAAATGTTTCCAGTCCTGTTTTGGTCTCATCTCACCATAAATCACAATTTAAATGTTGTTTTGCAAAAATTAACAGTAAAATAGCAAAGTTTCTAGAACTTAATGAAATCTTACTATTCATAGCTCACACTTGCTGGACAAAACCCTAACCCTCATGTTTAAAACTCAGGAACATTAAACAGACAAACTTGAGAAAGACCTGGTGACGAGAATATCATAGAGACCAATCGGATAGGAATTACCCAGCAACACCCTAGCAACAGGCAAAAGCACCTTAGCAACTGCATAGAAACGCCATGGAGACCACCCACAATGCCATGATATCGTGGCACTGATTTTTGTACAGTTTACGCTTCACTCATAAAAAAGTAAAAACGTAGTTTCTTTACATACACTGAATGAAAAACAAACAACAGTTACACAGCGTGATATTAGATGTGTTTCTGTGCACCTGAATGACCAGAAAGATGTTTTTTTATACACTATAAGTTGTTGTCATGTTTTCAACACCCCTGTGGAACAAACCTGAAGTTTAATACTGTAATAAGGAGCCACTGCTCCAAATAAGGAGGTTTTAAACGCATCAAAACTGAAGCGATTTGGAGCGAAACAAGGTGAGATTTGTGGAGAATGTTACTGTCAGGGGTTCAGGAAAAAAGTCAACTTGAAAATATTGGAGGAGTTATTAGTTCAAACACTTTCTCACACACACACACGCAGCTGTTTTTTCTCTCAGGGCTTGACTCTGGTTGGTACCGGGCTTTAGATAAGGAGGTGCCGGGTGTTCTGTCTCCTGTCAACTTCTAAAACTCTCTCTGGGATACTAACACACACACAGGTAAACAAAACACACAATTATCACACCACCAGCAAAAGATTTCACCCCATGCAGACAAGCTTATTAATATACACTTATAACGGCACTTATAAATACAGTGTAGTTTGATCATTCAGAGATGACATGTCGTATGTTTGGGGGAGTCATGTGAGAACATCAGACATGTTTTGAATTCATTGCATTTTTGTGTGTGCCACGTTGCCCTTTTACACACACACACACACAGACCACCTGCTCCTCAGATAATCGTCTTAAATGTAATACATTTAACTTCTGAGCAACATAAATGACAGAATATGTATTTATTTAATTACACCCTGTATTCTGTGCTAACTAATGCAGGTTAAATAAAGTATTTTAATAGTTTTGGTCAGGTTGAATAATTCAGGATTTAAACAGCTTGTTTGTTGAGTCACAAAACACGTCATTTCAGATGCTCAGATGGAACATGGAATGTTGGAACATGGACTCTATCATCCCAGCTAACAATTTTAGCTTGTAAGAATGTTTCCTTACCATTTCCATTAAGTAACAAAAGAATGTTAAAATGTTATATTGAATGTTCTAGGAGACTAAGAATGTGTTTGAAAACTTTGAGAGAACGTTGGCCAGATATTCCCTGTTAGCTAGGATGCACACTACATACTCTCCACATGTTTGAAGAATGTATTTAATAAATCTCAAGATGAAGTCCATAAAGAATCTTTAGACATTCATCATTGGGGAGGGTCCCCCCGCCTGCCAGTGCCTGGCTCAGCGTCTCCACACATCTAAAGAGAGAGAGTGAATGAGTGCCTGCATTCTTGGAATGCCCTCACCATTGTTACCTCGTAATGAGGCACGGCCAGCGCGCGCTCTCCCTGCGACAAACCCCTGCGCAGCTAAACCTGCGACGAATGAGAGGCAAAGAGGCAGACGTGAGAGTGTGCGATGCGGCTGTTTAACATGCGCTACATCGCTCGCCGTGCTGCGAAGTGTCAGGAGGGCACCCTCGAAATGCGGCACAACAATGCGCCCTGGTTACACAAATGCATTTCGTTATATCGCTGTTCAGGGCTTGAAGTTGAGTTTTAACACTCGTTTTACCTGAGAAAAGTCTTGTAGGTTAATTTTAGATCAGACCGTTGGATCTCAAAGTAGGCCAAGAAACAAAACAATACAGAAACATACAATTTCTAACCCTTTTCTTCTCACTTAAACTGGTTCTTGTTGGCATTAGTAATACACGGCTTTAACTGGAGGCTAATGGAGTATAAATTCATAAACGTACAAGTGGACCTCCAGCCCAAAACCAACTTAAACATCTTACGCAGTAGCGTTATGACACAATTCTAAAATCTGTGCTAAATTTTCATTTAAACACTTAGAGCACAACTTACATTTGGCTAATGTGTTTTGAGACAAACAAATCTGGCTAAGCAACAGAATTCATAACTGCTAAAGATCTCCAAGCGTTTCAGACTAAGAGAATCAAGAGGGCAAACAGGGTAAATCAGCAACTATTTCAGGACAGACAGACGCCCAGGAAGTACAACACCCATGTGTTTATCTCCCCGTGAACAGCACCCATAACATTTCCCTTCCACCGTTCAAAACAATCACACATGACATGACTTGGCTTTGTCACGGCTCTGCTCCACCATGTACTAGCTCAGGCCTCACTAGACGCACACTGAGTTAAAGCCATAATTAATGGAGCATAAGTAGATGGCAATGAGTGGAGGTCGCAGAAGGCCACCTAAAATTGAATGGAGGTATTGTCTTTAATGGCACTTAAAAGTAAACATGAATTTCCAAAGACTGCAACAGGAGCTTTTGAAGTCTCGTTGTCATGGTTATTGGCTCAGTAACTCTGGTGTGTGCTGGGCTGGCCTTCACAGCCCAAAATCCACACGGCTAACTCCACATCAGCTGCGTATACACATGAGTTTCCCAGAGAAATTAACTCATTACGTTTTGAGCAATGCACTGGCTACAAATACATACATGCAATTTTAAACATGCACTTTAAAACTTTAAAGCTGTAATCCTTAACTTTCTACCGCCATCTCTG
>JAZGTK010000828.1:0-51132 GCA_036877625.1 Ambastaia sidthimunki
ATTTTTTTCATTTTAGTATGAAATTATGATTTACTGCAGTACAAACAATACAGAGGATTGTTTTGTTTGTTCAGAGCCCTTCAGTAATAAGTGGCTATAGACGAAAGTCTATCTGATATAAAAAAAAAAAAAACATTTAAAAAGACAGGAAAAGGGAAAGAATTGTTTTGTTTTGTGCAATAAAAAAAATCCAGCTAGAACCTGAGGGTAGAACTTAAATGTGAGAGAAACACAATAATAGATCAATAGTGACTCATGCTAAGGGGTAAATGTTGGTCATCCCTTGGGATACAGGCCAAGTACGTGAGGTGGACAAACCACTCACTGGTTCCTCAAACACAGCTTGTTTGTCGCAGCGTAGCTTTAAGTCTGTGTCAAGCCTTGAGTGGGGAGATTTTAATTGTTGAATTATTACCTATGACCGTTTCTAGTATAACTTTTAGTGAAGCTTCAACCCTGGTGCTACTCCTGCAAAAGTATACAAGGGTGTTATTCAACCTCAGGCTTGGCTAACCACAAAAATAAGTATAAGAAAGGCAGAGAAATAATGAGGAGTTATGCATGAATACATAAACTTATGTAAGAGCATTTTTTTATTTTTAACTGTAGGACAGAATGAAAATGTGAACACTACTGTTCAAAAGTTTAGGATCTTAACTAAAATTAATTATTTAATTATTATAATACTACAAGGTTATTTTAAAAAAATGTTCATTTGGACAAAATGGAATCTCAACAAACTTCAAATACACATCAAGAGATGAGTCAAGGGTTGATTGACAGATCAGACAACAATTATCTGTTGAGGAACGACAATTTAGTGGGCAGGACGGACAGTAAAGACTGTCTTATTGGTCTATTTTTTTTTGTTTGCCCAATCTCTATTTCCTCAGTATCTTATAGCTTTAATACTTGTGAAAGACACAGTCCTGATGGTACTTCCTCCTGTTGGCCTCCATCACCTGAGGCAAACAGGTTTATTTACCCTGTGACCACAAAGGCTTCCAGACAGCCTGTTGTATAAATATTGTCAGCATGAGGAACAACCCTTGACAGTTCTATCCAGTTGTTTTGTTATTAACCAGTATGCTAATGTGTTAAATATTTCCTGTTTTAGGGGGTGGGAACTGTGATTATGCCGGACTATCCCAGTGTGGCCAATTGTTGCATATGGCCTTTTAGAACAGCTGGACGCCAATGTGGCTGCACTCCAAGAGTATAAGATGGCACCAACAGATGGCCAATTAGACCTCATAATACCTAATTGTAAATGATGAGACAGTTGTCAAATTAGATATACCTGCAAAATTATTGGACGTGCTGAGTAAGCATTTTTTGAAAGCACTCCTTACAGGGAAAAAGCTGAGGGCAGAGCGTTTGTCTTTCAACGAGACTGTAATGTTAATTTTCTCCAAGCTCTCTCTAAGCATTTGAGGAGGACAGTTTGGATGGATGGTTCCTGCTCTGGATGACTCACCCGAGGTCTGCGAGATGTAGTGAAGGACACAAGACATCTCGTCTTCAGCATGCTTACCTACCGTCTGTCAGTCCCAGACATCTGGGTCACTTTCACTCAGTCAGGGACGTTTGGGTCGGTTGTCCTTCCATCCCACAGTGTCACTGTAACATTCTGTCTGAGATACAATTAAACATACCTGTACTCAAGAGTCATCACGTCCTCTGTAGTTAATTACAGCAAATCCCTCATCCCCAAGAGGTACACAACTGTCTTGCTGTCCTAGAAACAGGGACAAACATAGACAGAAATACAAGCTGTCTGTCATTAAGTAACGACTTTCCAGAGATGCTCATGTTAGCTCAAAGCACATTGGGATGGTGAATGACCTAGCCCAGCCGTCTGTTACACCCCTTGACAATGAATATTAAAAATCCAGCAGGCACCATGACAACAAGGTCTTATAACTACATTCTTTAACAATAGCAGATTGGTAACCTCAGTAACCATATTACCTGTTGTCGGTAGTAAAGTATGCGACTGGTCGCATTATGGGCCCAGTGCTGACTTCACAACCCATTATAGCTTTTTGACTCATTAGTTGAGCACTGGGTAAACTTTGTTATCCATGAAGATAAGCCAGCCCACCACAGTAAGCTAAAAGAGACTGGAGAGCTTTAGCAATTTATTCAAACCAAATGGCTAAAAAGAAAATTAAAAGCTGAATTTTAAAGTAGATTTCAAGGTTTTGTAGAATGGCTGTACAGGTTGGCATGAACAGGTGCCTGATGGCATGCTGTCCAAATGCATTTTTTTTCCCCAATGTGTGTAGATTTTTGGTTAAAAAAGAGAGATGGGGCTTGTTTCTATGGGCTTGTTGGGGATAGACCTAGGAAACAAATTTAAGACACAGGCTATATTAAAAAAGACCCTGTATGCTCTTTCTGGTGTGCGTTGGAACCTGTGAGCTTGGAAATGGATGGGCAAATGGCTTTCCTCTTAAGGCCCAGCCAGAAATAATTTTAACACCCCTCAGAGAAATTGCCAACGTTGGGCATCACCAATCCTGCTGTTTCCAGCATATGGAGGTAAAACGATACCAGAGGGCCAGCAAATGATCTGTGTCCATCCGAGTCTCTATGTCATGCTGTACTGGGCATTTTGTTTCACAGACCATAAGAACGCCATAACACCACAGTGGCAAAGGTTGGATGGAGTGGGGGATACAAAAACAGTAGAACATTTAAAAAAAAGAGACATGGCAGTTTCCAGGCACTTTAACAACCCAAATTCACACTTCAATTTTGTGTCAAGACTAGAATCACACACACACAGATGTAGATGTCAGGAGTAAAATGTTTATCTGAGTACCATTCCTGACATGTACTGCCATACCTTCATAACAGAAAAATTGGATTTTGCTGTTATTGAAGTATATGATTTTAGACTTTGCTCACATTTGGTTCTCTTATGCAAATAGACTAACACTTGCTTGCATGCCTCCTCCCAGGATGCCGAGGGGCAGACATTAGCATGCTTGTCTGTTTCTGGGCATGCTATCATAAAACAGACATCAATAACTAAGAATGTAGCGCTGTCTCACGGCTCCTTAAGCCATACTCTGGTTATGAAGACACAGTACAGAATATTAAGCCATTATTTTTATTCTGAATACAGCGGACTGCTCATTTAAAGCACTGTTCTCTTTTTTGCACAGTCTAGCTCATCAGAGGCATTTCATTAGTATGCCAAAGCATCGTGGGCTGCTGCTGGCCAGTGTTTTTAGGTGTGTGTTTGTGTGTATGCTAGAGTTTGAGATCGAAAGGTGAAAGAAGAATGTCCCACAGCATGAGAGATCTTGTTGAGAGCTGCGAGGCAAGCAGATGATGCCACTACAGGAGGTTTGGAGTTTGTTTTGGAAGGTTTCTGTGTCAAACCAATCCCTTTACACACATTGACTGATTCACTGTCAAGTATACATATAAACGAGGAGAGAGAGAGATACAAACAGGTGAGAGAAGAAAAATTAGCTGCTTTTGAAATCAAGGTGAGTAAATTAAGAAGCATCTGGTGGAGAAGGGGAGCAGAACTCAATCTGGGATGACAAGAAAAAATATAGTGACAGAGAGAATATTCACAACAGCAAAATCACCTTTCTTGTGCTTTCTGGTCTCATTCACACATTGCAAAGGTACTGACTGTGATGTTCATTAGGAGGTTAAAGAGCCATATTTAGAGTGTCAATAAAAGGCTTGTGGAATGTTTAGACAAGGAAATTTAATTTGTCTCAGGTCAGGCTTCATTAGCTCTTTGTGACTCTATCCTTCTGCATGCAAAGCCAGCCTCACTGTAAATCACCAAGATGACTCTGTAAAGTATGGCTGACCTCAGGAAAAAAACAGTTGCTGTCTTTCTTAGACACAACTGGGCCCTCTCACCCATGGCTCAAAAGCCAGGCTTTTTTTTACCTAGTTTTTGGCCAGGACCGGTCAGGTTAATTAGTTTTGTGTGGATAAAAGGGTATGCAACCTTTTGTAACGAGTGCCATTAATACTGTACTTCTGCAGATTTCCAACAGCACCAGCAGACCCTTGTTAGTCCATATATGTTTTCAGCTCTTTAACATATCTGCATAAAGGATGATTTGTAGGCGTAGTTTAATACAGATTGATGTTCTTCAGCCCTGTGTGGGGCAGACGTCCTCCTGAGCTGTGTGCTGTGTGTTAAATGGTGTGTCACGGTTAGGCATAATTCTTCTCATTTTGGTTCAGCTTTGCCACCAAAGTGGCATGACACCACCAGGCGAGACTCTGCCGAAAGCTTCTGTGTACTTTTGTTTGAGTCAGCATCCCTACAGGGTTAACACACTTTATATATCCATACTTTGTGTGTGTGTGTGAGAAAGCAAGAGAAAGACAAAAGAAAGTGCTCTTTGCTCCAGTGACTGGCTCAGGGATTGTAGAAAAGCTGCTGCGCTGTTTTACGATTGGCTGGTGGAGACAGGAAGTCCGTTTCAGTGAGCACTTGCCTGCATAATCACAGCAATGTACAGTTTTTGGTTTAAGAAACATTGTGAAACATTGTGTTTTTTTTTTTAAAAAGCTACAAAACTGCACGGTATGGCTCCTTTAATTTCTGTTAATGCTTCATTCTTGCATTTAAATTCCCTATCATGTCTCACTGATTCGATGCCTTGCTCTCTGTCTGCCTTTGTCTCCTGGCCTGTTGTTGTCTTTTTTCCCAGCATGCTTTATTTATGGAAACTTTTCATTGCTGGCATGATGCCCGAGCAAATTGTCACTTTAGGAGCACTGACGCATCTCTATAGCTCCGTCTCCCGTCTCGACTCCATGTCACTCAAACGCTCCAGCAACACAACTGCTCTAAACCTTTTAGGAGCCATTTACTTGGAAATAACACAACACAGTCTGGCAGGCAACAGTCTAAACGCTGTGTCACTCTGGCAACCACACTGAGAAATTATGCATCAATGTAAAGTTAACAAATTGAAATTGCAAATGAGATTGAAATGAACAATTCAATTGTGGGAATTGTTTCAATGTGGTTTTGTTGCAGTCTGAGTGCTAGAGATTGTGGGTACAAATTCATATTTCCTATTATGCACATCCCGGATCGTGGCTGAGATTTATGTCTGCTGATAAACATGGAGGCATATGCGGTTCAGTTCAATACAATGCAATTAGCTAGTCACTGGAAGAGTGTGCCTTATTGAATTTGTGTTTCTTGGTGAATCTTCTGAGAGGATAAGTATGAGTTTTCAGCTTTAGAGCACAGGGCAGCAGTCTTCTAACTGAAATATGTATGTGTTTTGATGTGTGCTATCTTGGTACAGTAAGAACGCCATTAATTAGCGGTGCCTGCCAAATAATGCATCTATTGCTATTCCTCCAGACAAAACATCAACATTTATCTCATGAATTACATGTTAAATTCTAGCACTTAGCATATGTTAAAACAGCAGTTTTCTAAATGATTTGACTAGTAGTGTTTGTCTGGCAGACAGGTTAAAACAGATTATATATATCATAATATAGAATCTTAGGGGTGGCTCCTTTTAAACAGCCTTGTAACAGCCTAGCAACTGCTTAGCAACCCACCAGGATACCCTAGCAACCATACAACAACACTTCCCAGCCATATATTGAGGCAATATACTGAGTCGTCATTTCGGGCCCCCGAAGACCCTTAAATCATGGCATCATACTGAGGCAAAATTACAACATTGTTATGGCAAATTTTGCACCGGCAAGCACCACTCACATCTTATTCAAAAATGTTCCTATCTAGTTGTCAGCCATGATTCTCTACAAAATCCATTTTCCCATGCCTGCCACAGCAATCGAGTTAAGAACATCATAACTGATACCCCATTCACCCCACTCAGCCACACGCATACTCATGCATAAACACTGAGGAAGTTCGTAAGCCATTCTTAATTATGGTGAGATGACACCATCTCAACTCGTCAGACTCACCAACAAGACAGAGGGAAGATTTCTCAAGCATGTGTGTGTGTTTCTGCATGTATGTATGACGATGTATCTCTGCATTGCTTCATCAGTGCATTGGGTAAAGGTTAACCATACTTGAAATTAAGGGCTTTCATAATAAAAATCTCTAATTAATTTCTTCACTGAAGGAAGATGGACATAATATGCTTGCGTTCCCAGGAGCACTTGATCTCTCTCTCTCTTTCACTCTCTCTCTCTCTTTCTAGCTCAATTTCTCCATCTTTCTTAGACACATGATGTGATGCATGCAAGTCTTCTTCCTAATCACTACAGTGAGTTCGCTGTGTTGAGTTTGTCTGTGCTAACATAGGCTTGATACACATGCCTTTGTTGCGTAAACTTCACCGTCAGCTCATTCACTTCAGACATCAAACCAACATTGAACTTTTCCGTTTCCAGCTATCTTCTTTGTTCTTCTGTTTTTAATGGACTCCAAAGAAAAGTCTGTGTTCTATAAGATATCATTAGACAGTAAATGGGATCTGAGTGGCATTAACAGCATCAGGGAGGCTGGAGTTTCAGAAGAAAGGCTGACAATCACTCCCAGGGTGAACCATCTCTACCGTCCCTATTTTCCAGAAAGCTCATTAGAGCCTGATTAAAAATGGTGATGTACTCACTTCTTTATCTCAGTAGACAGTCTTTAAAAACATTCCCTGTGTGTCTCACACACAAACACTGGACATAATGAGTGCAAATCAGGCCCAAAAACAGGAAACAATAAGCGACAAGGCCCCGCCCACAAGTAGTGACATCATACACATGCGTTTGTATTGCAAGCAATACAATACAGTATCGCTAATGGAGACTGTGTAATGCAATTTTGTACAGTTTAAATTTTGTTGCTAAAGCTATAGTATAATAGTTTTACTTTTTTTTATATTTACATTTATTTTTTACATTGTTTTTTAAGATTATGTAAATAAAATAAAGTCCACCTCGGTGCAAAAGTAAAGCATTTGTCTCACACAGTATGCATGAAACTTCAATAAAGCTTCAAAGCAGTGTAAAGCTTGAGATTTTACCATATCTTTCCATATTATCTTTTACATATTATCTTACCATATCTTTGTGGGCTTCAAAAGCTTATGCCGGCACTGTGTTAGATGTGTGTTTGGATCTGTGTCCAAACACTGCATTAACTGCATTAACTGCAGAATGGTGAAGATATCCTTTATATGCTAGGGAAACATTACCTCATGCAGATGTGACATTTGATCTAATAATTTGTTTTGGTTAAATCCACCTTCTTAGCACGTGAAGTCTCTGCGGATGTGGGTGAGCTTTTTCACTCAATTAGTCTATCGTTTGGCATGCCTTGTGAAAGTAGATTTTCACCACAGTGGTTGTAAATCCTTTGAAGGGCAACAATGTGTGGTGCAAAAAAACATGTGTCTTGCCTTTTTTCATAATTTAATTGGCATTTTAACAACCCTCAGCTTCCTTTTGAAACGCTACGTGCGAGAATTGGCTTCCAAACCGTAGCCGTTAATGGATTTTATTTATTTTTTTTGCTTTTTGTTTTCACTCACAATATCTATGTAGCTTGCTGTCTAGCTCTTACTATTGTGTTTCTAGTTGAGGCCAATTCACACTGGTTTTGTTCTGGAGGTGATTGAATGCATACGAGACATGGTGCTTTCATTGGATTCCATTTAGTTCACAGTTCTAGATCAGTAGAAAACAAGGTTCAAGCAGTCAAGGCGTTTTACTGTCAGTCAGTGCATTGAAATTCCTCCATAGAAGAGGACCAGGAATCTGGCTAGGGGCCAGCAAACAGAAAAATGGTAAAAACAAAAGAACAATTGCTCTTAGAGATGAATGTACGGCATTGCGTGACATTTCATAATGCACTGATGATCAGTCACAAAGGTCTAATGGGAAAAAAATGAACGTGTTGGAGTGTGTAAAATTACATTTCAAGAAGAAAAGGGTACGAAAATGAGAATATGCATCTAACATTGTATTAGATGAACAGTCACATCATGTTGGCCATTGCACCTGACACTTCCAGCCAGGAGCCGTGACAGTTTCGAGATTGATGCTCGATGGAAACTAGTTTAGATTTGTTACAGCTGTGTATGTATGTTACTTGTAAAAGTGCATGCTGGGATACGATGCTCCATGCACTCCGTGTCAAACAGCCATCGGCGGCAGTGCATGTCACTCCATTAACCTTCAGTCAAATTAATCTACCGCACACACTCGCCTTCCCATCAGCCCCTGCGAGGCCACGTCTGTGCCCACTGACAGAGAACGGCACAACATTTCTTCCACCGGCGTGCAAACCGATTGAGTTGTAGTGCGGTACTCTGCCACGGATATGAGCAACTGCAGGGTGCTTCCTCAAACTCCCAATCTGCTCTGACCACGTTAATGTGATTCCATCCAGGCCCACGCTGTTTCCAGCTGTTGCCGTGCTCCCACTCGAGATACCGTCTTCCCCACAAGATCCTTCTCATTCTTTCCTGCTCCCTCTGTGAGGATTCAATGCTCTGTGGTTCTGTACAAACAAACAAGGCCTGATGTACAGGGAACAGGATGCGAGATCCTCATTTCCACGCTCTTTACACAGCGGGCTGTAGCCTGCGATTCAATAGCCTGGAAAGAGAGTGTTTTAAATCACTGCTGTTGCTCTGAAGCACTGCTGGGATAGCAATGTTTGTGTTCGCTAAATGTGCATTATGTGAAATAAAAATGTGTTTGTGGGAGAGGTGCGTGTGAGGTTGTTTTGTTTTGTTTTTTTTAGCATGTTGGATTAAAATGTAATTTCTCACCTAAATGCATAACTAACTACAGATTATCTTCTCTTTTTTCTTTCCTTTTCTCTTTTCTCTTTTGTCTGTCTATGGTGATGTTCTGAACATAACAGGTGAGTAAACTCTAATTCCATAATACATACTTTTTAAATATATGATATTTAAGTTTTTTGTTTTTCAAGTTTTTTTTAAAAGTGCTGATTTAAAAAAACAAGGTGGTACTTAACATGTTTGTCTGCTCTTGGTTGGATAAAATATGGTCCCAGCTCAGTACTGGTTGAATTCATTGTTATGTTAGAACTGTCAGGCTTCTCAGAAACGATTTTACTTGGTACCCCAAATGACGCAGAAAAGACGTTTAACTTTAAGAAATGTGTTATGCTATGTGTTATGTTATTCTTCAAGTACATTTTACCAACAAGTTGTAAAATAAAATGAGGAAACCCGGCTAATGGAAAAAACAAGAATCAAAGAGGCGCATCAAAGCAGCAGTTTAGAAATTAGAGCCTCTGCATTCACTGCAATTAATCATTCCTCATCTCTAATTAAAATCTCAAGGAGATCTTGGCCACTCCAGGAACTTTGCTGCATTATCAACAACCAGCAACTGCAGAGTAAATATCACGTAACTATCTTTGTTCCTAGCCGAGAGTTCCCACCAAGAGCATTCTCTACCTTTTAGACAGAGATCAGTATTTAAACACCAAAATGTGCAGAGGCTGTGTTTTAAAATATGAAAGCTTTTCTTCTGTACTGAGGTTTGGGTGAACTGGATGCAACTGAATCCAGTGTCATTCTTGTTAGCATGTTTCAAGGTTAAACACATTTAGAAATGTTGACAGCAGCACTGAAGGTGTGCATGGAATGCTAATCATCATGACAGTTGTGTTGACACAATGCTTTGTGACATTGCTCAGAGTAACAAATAGATTCTGGCTTGTCGATTTAGCACAATCAATCAATCAGCTTGTTTTAATAATTTTGGTTAAAGCTTGTTTGAAAAGACTCTACGCAGCATCTGACAAACAAAAATCCAAAAATAAATAACCTTATCCATCAGTATTAGTGTGAGCTGTTATTTCTTTGATACTCTAATACACAGTGGCCCCTAAAAGTATTTAAACATTTAAGCCACACTTAATGTATTAACCCAATTAATACATAGCAAATACAAACCAAAGCGGCATTTATTCTAAAGAAAGATAGCATAGAACAGAATTTAGGTCTTACATTTATACATTTTAAGTGCGGCCACTGTTTAACTAGTGTGTGAGGTGTGTGTGTGTAATTTTTTATATATATATATATAATGTATAATATCAATATATAAATCCTATTTATTCCAGGCTACTTGGTTATACCGTGTTACATTAAAAAAATACCATTGTGGTCTCAGTGTGTGTAAAACAAAGGCCTGTAGGGTTTTGTTTCCATTTTAAAATGAACACTGTCATTAAATTCCCAGTGTTACAACAGAATCAAACATGTCTCACGTACACATAGATGCCCTCTCTTTGTCTCTCCATCCCTCCCTCTACTCCTCTGTCTCAGAGACATAAAAACACACACGCAGGTACAAATCTACCCCTTCGCAAGGCCAAAGTGCTTTTTACAATGAGTTGCAGCTTGTAGACAGCTTAATTTTACACTTCCTTCCCTGTGCGGCAGGCTGTTGTTGGCTAAGGGTAAGCTGTGTTAATTGGAGGCTGAGCGATGCAGTTATAGCACCTCCTGTCAGGCTGGTTGGGTCACTAGCAAAGGTGTGGACAGGTCGACTGAAGTTGTGACATTATAATTACCAGAGAAAAGCTGCTCCACTGGTGCCAGGTGTGAGAGAGAGAACTGGGTGGGCGAGCAGTGCTGAACAACACATTTTTGGTTCTCTGTAACCCCTACCCCCTCTTTGGGAATTTGTTCTGCATTAAATTTAGTTTCTTTTGTGTTTCATTTCATCATTCAACCTATCACGATTACTGCTTGTACCGTAGTGTATTCATTACCCACAGAACCTTAAATCTCATTTTATAACTCCCGACATGCAATACGGTCCTGTAATGTCAACCCAAAGGTCATGCTTTCATATATTGTATGAGAATTCAAGCGATGAAAAGTTTCCTAATTAATTGTAAAAATCAGCTCTGAGAACTGTGATGACTGTGTGTCTCTGACATTGTCTGTCTCTGACACTGTGGTGCTAGTGCAGGGGATGCAGGTCTGACACGCAACCCCTCCTATTTAAACCTCAACAATTAGATGTAGCTTTCAACAAAATTTGTTAAAGCAAAAAGAGACAAAAGCAATTTAGGTCAGGTGAGTTACTTTTACTTATAAGGACACTGAAGACTAACTGAATCATTGTGCAGAAGGACTGCATATGTGTGGTGAGGTCAAACAAACCCTGTAGGCAAATCTGGAGGTACGCAACTCCGGAGGGATAACCAGAGTTTTCTGTCCCCTTTACTCAAATCATTGTGACAGTGTGGTCACAGGTATAGTTCTTCTATCCTCAGGCTAACTCACTTTCACACCCAGGCTTGGCTCACTCTGGTCAGCTGTCAGGAGAGCTGTACACACAGTGCTGGGCTGCCAGCGTATGAGGGGGGATGAAATGGTGTAAGCGTGGAGCCTTTAGCTGTAGGGCTGTTCTGGAAAAAGGTCACGCCGTCAAAGCGGGACCCGCATCCTAATGCGACTCCTGTTGACTTTTGCAATCTAATATAAGCCAGAATACAGAACATTAATACTGGGGGAAAAATTACTACCCACCTCTTTATGCCTCTCATAGGAACCAGAAATACCATGTCACAACTTCTTGAAAGAGTTGGCATTATACTTACTGAAGGCAACATGTGGATTAAAACTTAATACACCATAATAGAGATTTCCATTTAGGGACAAAGTTAGGGGTACTGGGTCTCTATTTATTGCTATCAGCCTATTTAACTTTAAAAATAAATGAAATGTTAACTTAACCCAAAATAAAATTTTGTCACTTTGCTCATGCTTGTGATATTCAAAATCTGTATAACTTTGTAATGTGAGACACAAGGGAAAAAAAAAAAAAATGGTGATAATGCTTTTTTTACATAAATTAAAGGAGACTGAGGCATAAAATCAAATTGTCTTGCACAGTGGAAAGTTACACAGTTTGAAATTACATTACAGTAAATTTGTGGAGACAGAATTTTCATGTTTTAGTGTAACAGATATATGACCCTGTTCAAAGTTCATGGCCTTTTACAATAAGCATTGCTTTACTATACATGTTTGAGTCCCACTCTAGTGATTTTCCAATCATGCCATATTTGAATAAATTGAATATTAATCAGCATTTTTATTCTTAATGTTATCTCTAGGTCTTTAGCTCCTAATTCTTGTCAACTTGTACTTTATGCGTGTTCTTTGACTGAATTCCATTAGCTGTGGCCCTATTTCCAGAAAGAGAGAATTCACTTTCTTTCTAGATAAAAGTACACAAGCAAAGCCAAAACCTCAGCAGTTGGAAGTGGTTTTAATACTCATGTAATGTGGTTTGAGGCAAAGCCTTGGCTGTTATAATGAAGTATGGGGATCCCTCTAGAGAGGAAATCGGATGGCATATTGTTTCATCTGTTTTCCACCAAGCAACTTACCTAATTTTGCTTCTTGGCATTCCAGAATTCCCAACACACTCTTATTAAAGCCCTGCCATTCGGCAAACATGGCTTCCCACTCTAATGGCAGCTCCTTGTGCTTCCTCCACGCTCTTCAAATCAGCATTGATGCTGTGGGGTCATGGGCTAGGGTTGCTAGTAATGAGGTTGGAGCAACGGAGCTGTTCTTTGTTACATGGGTTTCTGACTGTCGTTCAGACTTTAATTATCACTAGTTGCAGCAAATGGAGACAATTTGTACACCCCCGTGATGGCACACAGAAAGCCCTCTTGCTCATGTGAGGTAGAACCTGATCTCCATACAAGAATTTTTCTGTTTGATGGCCCCATGCTGTTGCGCTCCCGTGCTGGCTCCTTAGAGTCATCCGTTTAAGCTCAGGCAATTGCAAAGTTTATTTCTAACTAGTCTGTGCTAATTTACCACAGAGGCGGCGAGGCCGAACATCTCAGTTTGCAGGCACACGCTTGTGAACTATTGAGAAGATGGTTAATCACAGATTTCTCTGGACAACAGTGGCTAATAGCACAGCAGAGTGCCACAAGGCAAAGACAGTAGACAGTGTTCAAAGCAAAATAACTTTTTTTCAAGCAGAATTATAGCCCCGAGCGTTGCTCATGGCAACAAAAAGTTCAAGAGCCGGAAAGAAAATGAGTCAGGGGAAAAAGCCAAAAACAAAGAAGTTTCCTCAAGCTTAGCCCTACAGTGCGGTGGACAACGTGGAGCTCTGCTGGTCTCTATCTGCAAGTGCAAAGCAAAGAGAGAGAACGCATTCTGTCCATTTCCTTTTTCCATTTTTTTAGGGATTGAAATCCTTTGTTTTATTTCTTTCTTTAGTTACATGATGGAGTTAATAAAATGCCTTTGTGGCTCTGAAAAATTGTGGTAGAAAATTCCTTATTATTGAAAATTGCACACAGGTCAAGGGACATGATTAATTGACCTTTAAATTCACAGCCCTAATAATGTAATATTATTTTCCTTATGTTTTGTTAATACAGGAAACCTTTGTGTTTCTTGTTCTGCATGAAGCTTTCAGCTAAAGCTCTAATTTAAAAGTTTAATCTGTAAAATTGCAGTGTTTACAATATCACACAGCTGTGCTCTGTTTAAAGTGTTTGCTAATGCACTGTAAAGGACATAAAATATAAATAGTTGCATTTTCAGCCACCTGTCTCTCTCTCTCTCTGTCTCTCGCTCTCTATCTCTTTCTCTCTTCCATGATTTTATACTGCCATTTATTTTTCTGAAGACAGATGTGTTTTTATGTTCTTTTTAAGGCTGGAAAAAGTGGTACTTTCAAATGCAAATGTGCGTTTGATCAAGTGTCATTTGGGAAAGTTGTGTAATGATATGTTATGTTTCGATTGTGGCAATTGCGGCGGTTTGAATCAAGACAATATTACAGAGAGCCTGGATGGATTTTACAATAGGAGGCTGGTAATTATTTAGTTTGCATATGTATATTTAAATGTTTAAAAAAGATTCTCTGTTTAAGAGGTTTTCTTTATGTTTAAAAAGGTTTTGTGTTATATGTTAATATATACATATAATGATTTTTTGTCTCTATCCCTGCAGGAACTTTCTGAATATTCCACTAAGACTGTAGTCTTTTACTCACACATTCACATGCAGTATTCAGTAGTGTAACCCATCACCTCCTCATATGCACTTAGAGGGTGCAGAGCACTGAATAAAGGTAATGACCTTCTCAATTGCGTAAGATGGATTCAATTCACATTCGTCTCAACAGACGTCTCACCCTGCTGTACGAACCACGCTGTACGTCTGCCTTTAAAACAGCAATTTCATGTTCTCCATCACCCACACTTTTTCTTTACTGTGGCTCTGAAATAACAGTATAACTCTGTGGCAGGGTGCTACAGACGGCCCCACTCCTGCAAGAGCGGGTCGTCCTCCACGCTGGGCTTTTTTAGAAGGTGTTGTGTAATTGAGTGCATGTTCAGGGCATCGCTTCATTAAAGTCAGAGGCTCCATCAGCACATGTTGGAAGCAGGGCTTTTTTGTCACCATCTCCTAATGGCCATCCCTGCCAGACCCATTAGAGTACCATGAACAAGGCTACGTTGACCCCTGACCCCACCCACTGGTTCCCTTCAATCGCATGAAGGTCTTGCCTATTATACAGGATGGACACAGAGGTCCAATACAGTTAAGATTGGAAGGCGTTTGCATTTCTTGGCTTCCCTGTGTGGCTGCTGACATGGCGGATGTCTGTGACACCTTGTAATTTGTCTCTTTGGCCGATGTAATAGGGGATGCAGTCTTGGATCCTATCTTAATGTTATGCTGAAAAGCATTAGCATTAGAAAATTTAATTATTTATTTTACATTTTATTTTAGTTTACTTACCTATAGATTCTGAAATGTATTTTGTTTTAGGGTTTGAATAGTTTTTATTTTAAATAGTCCACAAAATAAAAGAAAATTCTGTCATCATTTACTCACCCCAATGTCATTACAAACAAAATGACTTTCACTCCACTTTTGTGGATTTTTAAGGTTACGCTGCTGCTATTTTCCATAAAATTTGGGGTGAACTGTCTCTTTAATACCACAGTGGCACCTGTAGCCGCCGTGGAGCTGTAATTTAGCCCGGTGTTCTGGTTGATGTGCACACTTAGAAATCAAGACTAAGTGGAGGATTCATCAGAGACCGGCCAGGACCACACGCTTTCTCTTCCCGTCACGTCGCCGAAGGCTGATTGGGACAAATCCTTCTCTCCCTGTGGTGTCAGGTCTCATTTACCGATTTGAATGATTCTGAAAGAGAGACAAATGTTTTGATTAGAGGTCCCTCTCAATGTCACTATAGAATGGCAATTTAAAATGCGATGTGCCCATCACAACAGAAGCACCTGGACGTGGGAGGAGCTGACAGATGACAGTGTGTCTGAGTGATCTGGAGAGGTCTGGCTTTACATTGGTGAAAAGGTGCGAGACTATTGTAATGGGCCCCTCTCAGCACACATATAGTCATTTTTAGGGCATAAACACCTAAGAACAAGCAGGAATTGAGTGACAATGCAAGCTTCTTTTTACCCACATAGATAGAAGTATGCACAGACCGAGATCCACATTCTACACCAATATATGCTTGACTTCAGATTTAACTTCACATTCTCCCTGTTCTGCCAACAGCTTCTATGCTTCTGGGATGTTTTCTCTAGATGGTGAACTGTGGCTGCTGGGATCTTCTATTGAGAACAGCTGGTAGCTGGTTTGTTGCTGGTCCATGATGGTCTACCAGCTTGGAACAGCCAATGACCAGCTTGGACCATCTTGAAACCATATGCCATGTTCTACAACACAGCTATTGCTTAGGATGGAATCTAGCAGGGATGTGTGGACTATGACAATGCAATGTTGGAAGTCACAGAGCTCTTTGACTTTATTTTACTTAAAATTAGATTGCATGGCAGTGTTGTATATTGTTCGTAATAGGTGACGCTAAATTAAATTGTTAAAAGAATAGTGTGACCAAAAATTAAAAGTTTGTCAAATTCTTTCACTGTTTAATTGTTTTAAACTTGTATGACTTTCTGCTGTGGAAGTCAAAAGGCAAAATGTTAGGGACTGACAGTTTCAGTGACCATTCATTGCATTGTTTTCTCCATACAGTGAAAGTGAATGGTGACTGGGACTGTTAATCAGTAACATTTCCTTTTATATTACACAGAAGAAGTCATACATTTGGGTATAAAGAGAGGCTGAGGAAATAATTACAGATTTTATTTTTTTATTTTGTGGTGAACTTTCCCTTTAATTACAAGTAGATGTCCACATGTTAGGCCATGTAGTGCATCTAGGTATCTCATATGACATGGCCAGCACAAAAGAATTTATGCACACCATTAGATTTTATGCACCTATTTTTATTTCCTATCTGCTCTTTCTAGAACGAATGTCGATTATTCCTTCTTACTGTTGTTTAAACAAATGACGACACAGGAATTGAAATCATATTACCTCCGCCGCTGCCTGTATTAGTTTTTTTTTTTTTTTTTTTTGCTATGCCAACATTAGTGGTGAGTGTTCACACCTATTAAATTCCAGACAATCAGTCACAGAAGTCATACCTTTTACAGGCGGCCCCACAAGACCTCATTACCATTCCTCACACAGCTCTTAATGGACACGGTCCTGAGGCATTCCATACTGCCGCCCAGACAGATTGACTCTGGTCTTCTCCGGTGAGCTTTGTTCGTATGAAGCATTTTTTTTACTGAGTGAAATTTATTTTGATTTGTAATGTTTCATGGACTTTTCCAAGGGCCATCTTTAGGGCTTTCTTGGTCTCTTTCACACTCACCCCCCTTTTTCAGCTCTCTCATTCTTTGGTTGTCTGCCTAGGGCTCTCTTTTAGTGTCTTTTTAGTTCTCTATGAAAGAATCGCTTTGATATCAAAGTGGCAGAGGTCTCGTTCGACCCTGGGGTCTTTCCTCTCCATTCTGTTGTCCAGAATGATGTTCAGAAACATCTAAAATACTGAAAGACAAGAGCTCGGGTGCACAAAGAAAGCAAACATAAACTCTCTGCTAAGAAACGAACAGCATGCAATTTTGCAAACCTTTTATGTATGCAACCAAGTAATGCAAATTGGGCACTGGCACATAAACTCACCTTAAAATCTGTGCTGAAAGAGTTTGCACAGAGGTTCTGAGTCCTAAATTATGGAGGATGTAGTTGACTACTGTGATGTGGCATATTTTTCCAGTGCCGCACAGCATCATTCCAGCACTACAAATCAGCCTGGGGATTTTATTTTTTATTACACACATATTTATATATATGCCCATTCTAAAGTCGTATAGCCATAATTTCGTTAATAACTGCTGCCATGATTAATCGAAAAACATCTCTTATAAGTAAAATTGTGCTGCTTAGCGCAGGCAATAATAGCACAAAGTTAATTTTGGCAGGCAAATAGCTTGTGTTGATAATGCACAATTTGTAATGTGCCTAATTTAAATGTTTGTGCTAAAACAATGAAAATGACTTCATTTAGCACCTGGTGAAACAGGATTGTCAATACTCAGTAAATCACACACAGAATTTCACATTTAAACACCACATGCAAAATCAGCACATATGTTCACATGAGCGAATTCTGAATAGTGAAATGCTTACACAAGTGATTAAACAGGCAAGGTGTTATGGCACCTAAATCGCACAACTCTATCCTGTGAGATGCCATACAGAGAAGAACAATATTCTGAACCATTAAGTTGTGGACAAGGATTTGTTGTGACAATAGCATCTCACAAGCAGACATGTTTACCATCTCTGTCACATTGTTGAGTGGTGCAGCCAATTGTTTGCGTGAGACTATCGCACCTGCTTCTCGCGTTTTTCTTTTCTGCTGAGTGATGTATTGTCATCTGGCTTTCTCAATATACGAGCAACCTGAGCGAAGCCCCATTCATTCACCCCACACCGCTCAGTTAATCCCCCCAAAGTTATAAATCAAACAACACACCTGTGGGCTGTGCCTTCCTTCCACAGCAGATGTTTTGGGAGTTTAAATGTCTGGTTGTTCTAGCTCAGACACTTCCTGATAACAATGTTTTAAACTTATTAATTTTGAAGATAAAATGTCCTCCCTGGTGTCAAAACAAGACACGTGGCAGACTGAATTATCTGGTTTTGTTGAGGGCCAACATTAGAGCCATCATCAACGCACACTTAATTGCTGACACAATTCATCTTGCAGATTTCCCAATGCAGCTTTTCTCCTCTACTGTAACAATTAAATGAAGGCAAAATAAAGATTGCATTTCTTTGCTGATAGTGGCTGGGGATCAGCAAGGCCCAGTTTATTCACCATATCTTAATTCCTTCTCATCATGATGAGAATGCTAAAATCTCAGTTTTTCATTGACTGATAAAAACTTGTGTGCAAAACTACAGCAGTATTTTTCCATTTTTCAGAATTACTCAACTTCTAATATACCCGATAAATTCAACTGCAAATGTGTTTGAATAAAGCATCTGGTACATTTTCATAGATGAAAAAATATATTTTTTGCCCGTGTATTCACCTCCCCTGCCACATGAACTAGCCTTTAGGGCTTTTTTCAAACAGCTTTTTTCATACAGCTTTGATCTATCTTTATACCTAATCTTTGTCAAAGCAATGGGAATATATTGTTCAAAGTTCAATTCTATGAACATCAAAGACTATATTTTATCTTGTTAACTGGAAGTGAGCAAAGTATCAGCACTGGGGTCATTTGTGTTCAGATTAAATTTGCATTTTGAACTTTTTTGTTTTACATTGAAACATAAAGTGAAAACATAAATCAAATGGAATGATGTTTTCCCACTAACTTTCATTGTGCGTGCTTTGATTAGTTAATCTAGTTAGTGATATTACTCATTCACCAATATGATCATTAATAATCACCCATTTTTTTTAACATGGTTTACCTTGTTAAAAAAGGATTTGTTTGTATTTAGAAACCTAAATACAAAGGGTTTAGTTAGTTTTTGTCAGTTAGTGTAAGCAAACCAATCAGACCCGCTTGAAACCACAAATAAAGGCCAGCTGGGTTTTCATTGTAGCTAGAAACACCAAATTCAGAGTGACTCTCAGCCACCCCATCAAGCTTGATTAAAACTTGTTTTAGTAGAAGTACGAATGCCATATGACACTGTGCCACTCTCTGGTTATGAAGCCCAGAAGCAATATTTTTGGGAATGATGTGATGAGATCAGGAGGAAAGACAGACCAAAAAAAAATAAAATTCAATAATGTCTTATGATAGTTGGTGCCACGCAAATGGCTCTTTCTCTCTTTCCCATTGGCTTATGGGGAAAGCACAACACCCCTAGGCCCCATCTAACTGCCATTTATAATTTTGGGAACCTATCATCACATGCGATCCATCTTTATTTTACCCCTGCAGCTGTCCTGTTGTGTCTAATGCCTGCACAACTGGGGTATAAATATGCTGCCTGCATTTCTTGTTCCAACCAATGTTTATTCCAACTGCTCTATGTGTGTTCAGTGGAGACAAATCTTCATTAGAACCAGGACCATCGTGCTGAGGCCAAGCTGGGGCCCATTGTGTGTTGGCTTATTTGTTTTTATCTGAGACTGCGTGACAGGAAATGAGTTTGAACATTCAGATTGGAGAAAAGATGAGCACAATCTTCCCCTCGAACCTCATGGACACAAACAGATACACACGTGGGTGCACCAGAGCCTCACCTTACATTATCCACTGTCAGCATGCAATGTTTATTTAACTATTAATCTTTGGTAGCCAGCTGAGGCTGAAAGATCCTGTTTGCGCATGGCAATAAACCTCGCCAAGTTATTATGGCGAAGCCTTGTGCATCCAGAAGTTTCAAATTACATCTCAGCAATTCATCTAATGATTCAAATGAGGCTCATCGCAGCCTTTCAGTCTATAAGCTACACCAACCCCCTACTTCAGACCCCCGCCATTACTCAAAGGGGCTAATTCTGTGAGACATTCATAGCCTGTGCAGTCAGACTCCCTCAACCCGGCTGTTCCACACTTTATGAATCCCTCTGTAATAATTTCTCTTGGTTTTTAACCATTATGTCAAGACCCTTAATGTGCAACCGTTTTTAAATGCTTCTGTGCTGTCAAATGTAATTTACCCTCCCCTAAATATCAACGGATGGTTTGGAGATGAAATCATTTACCATCTGCTTTTGGCTGTCAGCACCGTTTGGATTTTTGAGAAGTTTGCTTCTGTCCTGCAGATTCTTACAGGTTCTGAATATCAAAATAGAATAGTGTTTTATTCTTCAGTCGTGTTTCCATCTCAGCACATGCCTTAATTTACCCAGCGGGAGTCAAACTGTGAGTGTAACTACCACTTTTTAATTGCTTTTAATAAAAAAGTGCTATTTACAGGTATGAAATTGACTTTGCCTCCATGACAGCCATTTTGAAGTTCTTTATTTTGTTCACAATTTTTCACTTGGGTACAGTATTTTGCGGTCCATTGGTAATGTAAATACCATTATAGAGTATATATTATCCTCCACACATGTAGCTTTGAAAATTCTTATGACATCATATCTTAAAAATGTCATCTTTTCACCTAAGCACACAGTTAAATCTCTCTGGGCTAATCATAGAATGAGTTTTTAATAGAATATGATCTGATCTGGTTTCAGTGACCCAGCCATAAACCCTCACCTTCTCTGCAATGAATGAGATCTTAAAACTCAATTCATTTAGCACTGACCCCAGATTCAATATGAATTACGCATTCATCATATTTTTGACATCATGCATCAAGCTGATCATCAAACCCTGATAATTCGTGTTGTCTCAGCAACCTTGAGATTGGAAGTAAACGACCAATGTCACAAATTTCCTTTAATTTCATTAGAAACCCCTACATGTTAAATATTTCTGTTTGATTATTCGTTATAATGTTTCTTTCGTTTCCTTTTTTATCGTAAAATTTTATTTCCAGATTCTGAGTTTAAATGCCTGATTTTCAATTATGCGATCTAAGATTTGTGGTCTCAGCTGTATTTTGGACAGAATCTGAACAATTTAGATTTAAATTCACACTCACCCATTATCTGAATCTGTTTACACTGAGTTACAGCTCAGGTAGAGAGATGTCCTCTCTTCACCTCGCATACAAATACCATTTGATTTGTTGAAAATGTCCTTATATGGCCGTCTCCAGCAGGTAAATCAGCCATAAACATCCCGAAACTTAAAGGCATGCTGCGCTAATATGTCTTTTTTCCCTGACAAAATATAATAAAAGACAAATAATGCATAAAAATAAATTTAATAAAGCTTGACGGTGGGCAATAATGGCTCAGGCTTTTAAAGTGCAGTTCCGTTGATTAATTGTTGATCCTCTTCGCACACTTGTGCTGCATTGTCCAATTAGTGATTGCACAGCAGATAATTAAGAGCGTCAATCAGGGCCTGCACCTTCCAGATGAATGCCGCGTGCAGATTAGCGAGGGCCACGAGTGATTGGCGGATACCGGCTAAGGCCAGCAGCATAATTCGGGCCTCCATGGGGAAGGACGCGGGCATAAATCTTCCCTGTCAATCAAGTAAAGCTCTTCTGCACAAACACATCCAGGTCAAGGTTGGGAGAGCGATTTAAGATAGATGAATAAAGAAGTGTTGTGCGGCTGTAAATAAAAATACATGACAGCACTGTGTGAATCCTGGGTGAGATTGTGATGAAAAATAAAAAAAAGTTCAGGCTCTGTAGAAAATGAGGGTTTAGGACTATTCTCAACAAAACAAAAATTTATATTGATGGATCAAAAAGAATTCTTCATCCTTCACGTATATTTAGAATTTATAATGATAACAATGAACTATTACAACTTTTATCTGATTTAAATTTCAACATTTACAAGTATTTTTTTAAATCAAGTTGAATTTATGAATCTAACAACTGTTAATGCACAATAAAGTAATATTAAACAATGTATTTGTATTATCTAACATTAACAAAGATCAGTAAATGCTGTAAAAAAAAATATTGTTCATGGTTCACATTAGCCAGTGTATTAACTAATGTTAACCAATAAAACCTTACTGTAATGTGTTAGGGCTTTAACCACAAACAGGGCTTTAAGCATATATTGTTATCATTCATATAACTACATGCCACATATTAAAGTATCATGGCATAACCATCTGATGTATCGCTATACTATGGTACCACTATGGTATCCATTTTTTTTGCTATCCGGTATCCATCCAGGGTAGCAACAGCAGTACCAAGAGTCATATATCCTTAAATTGTGTGTTATCACAAGGCAGCATGAAGCAGGTGCTGATCGGAGGCATTAACTTTTCCATGAGGCAGATTTAAGTGAATGGTATTAGCAATGCAGAGCAAATAACACTCAGGTAAACACTGGATTCGGTGGCTGTGTCTGGGGAGACACGGAGTTGATTGATCTGGCCATCAGCCCTGGCCCAATAGGCGGATTTCAATTTGGTAGCATTTGGATCAGACACAGTTCAGGTTTGTGTTTGCCCTGGTCCCCAGGTCTGGATTAGCTGAGCTCAAATAATAATGTTTTCCAGCCAGCAGATACATACTGGAATCGTGTCTGCTGTGGGTCTAATTTGTCTATCTGTCAACCACAATTGGCTTCTCTTGTTTGAGCCAAAGAACATAAAGCCCACAAAGGTTGTGTATGGTGGCACATTTTTTTACCCAGGTTTATTCTGACTGCACCTTTTCTAGTTAGGTTATGAGCAATATGTTGACTGTCCCCTTAATAACCAGCTAGGATTAGGAAACAGCCTCCTCGTGCCATTGGCTAAATGAAAGGCCTTCAGTACAGCATGTTCTGTGGACTACGAAATATTGAGGAGAAAGCCTAAAGGGACAGTTCATCCTAAAATGAAAATTCAGTTTTTCTTTCCATCATGACGTTTGAGAAACCCATGAGTTTCTTTAATCTGTAAAACACGAGGTGAATTTTTGAAGAATGTCCTGGCCACTGTTTTCCTTATAATGAAAGCAAGGACTGGAAATGTCAAGTTTAAAATGAAAATCAATAATACTAACATCTCCCCTAGATGTTTTTACTGGAGTCATGATTGAAGCAGCAGTTTCTAATTCTAATTTCTAATTCACTTAAAATTAATTTAAATCAGATCAATTAAACAATCAGTCTGTATGATCCATTCATGAATTGAACTGATGTAGTTCTTAAATGTGAATAAATGTGGACTTGCTGACTCAGTAATGAAGCCACAGCAGTTAATAGGACACTGGAGTGGAGGACTTTAGTTAATCAGTTCAGTTCCTCACACAAAGGAGCATCATATGGCACTTGTTTAGCACACTATTTTTATGATGCTTTTTTCTCACTTTTGGAGCTTGACGGCCCCAGTCCTCATGAACTTTTATTATAATAGAAAGAGTGGCTGGATTATTTTCAAAATAAAAGAAGACACTTACAGGCTGGGGCAGCAACATTAGCCCATAGATGCTCACCAATGCAATGCTCCATTGATAGATCTTCTAAATACACATACACTTGTTGGCCTGAAGGAAATGAGAAATCGGAGAAATGAATAGTGAAAGGTAATATTCTCTGATTAGAAGTGTGTGTGTGTGTGTTTCCAGCTGACATGCTGTAGAGCCACTGATTAGTGTTCTCAAGTGGTTATGCCATACTGGCCCGAGTCATTTTTGCCGTGACTCACAGAGGGTGAGTTTCGAGGGCTGCCACGTCTCTGTTATTGCCAGATGAAATAGAGCAGGGGTTTGTGGACTGCTAGCACTGTTGGAGGGTAAACAAATTACCAGAGAGTGAGATGAAAACATTACAGAGACCATAATGACCCCTGTCTCATCAGTTTGAGTCTGTCTAGTCCCCTCACTTAAACAAGCATAGCCATAATCCAATCTATCTAAAGGAACTGCTGAACCTTGTCAAGGTGTAAAGAATAAGTGTAAACAGTACAGAGAGAATAGAAAGTGGATTTTGGTTGAGTGTTGTTTTTAAAGGTGAAGTGTGTGGTTTTGAACTAATAATGCAAATAATGATCGATTTCACAAGCGCTGAGCATTAGAACATACTGTCTGCCAAACAGTTTATCCTGCCTCAAACATCAGTTATTTGTTGAACAAAATTTGCTGTGTTGGGCTAGCTGGGATGTTCAAGCAAACATTGTTGAAACCTACATTGTTTGGTTTTTGGTTAAATCAACCACCAAATGGCTTATGTATAATTCTCTATGCATATTACAGGATAATGTGTTTACATAATACACAAATCAACTTTAAAGGTACTGACATTGTTGTTCAAATGCATAAACATCATTCTTTAGTATAAGCTAAAATTGTTGCTCTCACATAACAAAACATATGTTTACACAAAACAGTAATTCCCTCTGAAGTCTTCATAATTATCTACTTACAACAGATGCTTACTGATATATTTTTAAAGCATGTTGTTACTAGTCACACTAACATGCAAGGTGGAGAAGTACCTGCTGTGGGCTCACCTCACTCCATTCCATCTGCTCCACATCATTATAACAGCCAAGACTAAATCAACTCAATCTTGATGCTTTGACACTTATATAATGTTATTTTGTTGGTTAAAAGGTTATGACAGTCTTTTCTACGCTCCTAACACAGCAACAGATCATAGATATTACAGGAGGTAGAAAAGATGATTAACTCCCTGCTGGGGAATAACATAATCGACCTTACCGCTGTTTTCTTAAAGGGATAGCACTCTTTATAGCCTTATGATGTAAATGAGTGGCAATCTGTTCACATTTTTGTATTGAAATTTTAAAAACTTTTACCACATTTTTTTCTCGGATAAATGTTTCTACTCTCAAACCACACTGTAACGTTTGATCAAATTCAAGGTTCTGGTACAAACTGTACCTAATTTTGCACAAGAGAAGTGTTTGTTAGAAATGTCTTCTAAATGTTGTCAGTAAAAAACCCAATTGCATTTTATAAGGCAAATTAAACTTCAGATAAACTGAACTGAGGTCAGGTTTTGTTTTAATGGAACACATTGCATCATTGAAAAAAAATTACACAGTAATTAAATATGTGCTAGTTATTTGATCACCATTTGTTAAACAAGAAAAGCTAATTAAGATTACATTATATGATGTCATAAATTGTTACAAGCTGAAGGTTTGCCAAATAACTATATTATATACTCAGATACACTGCTCAGGCATTTTCTTCTTTATTTTATTAAGAAATACTTGAAAATATATTAAGGTGGGCAAAATGCTACATTTTAATTAACAAATTACTATACTTGTACTTGCTAAACACTTGACTAACCCAGGTACACACAGCTAGGCTGGAAATAGCCTGGAATAGTAAGGCCAGAGCTTTACAGAGATCCAGTTAGTTAAAAACAGTTAGCTTCATCAGTATAGACGCTCCAACCACAGTGAACTCCATCTGTATGGAATTCAGCATTTGTTAGCCTTAATGGTCTGGTTTTAACAGAAAGTTGAGTCATTCAGGTTTAACAATATTCAGGTTTAACAAGGGCTCACAGAGGGTGAGTTTCGAGAGCACCAGGCTGTCATGTCTCTGTTATTGCCAGATGAAATAGAGCAGGGGTTTGTGGACTGCTAGCACTGTTGGAGGGTAAACAAATTACCAGAGAGTGAAATGAAAACATTACAGAGACCATAATGATCCCTGGCTTATCAGTTTGAGTCTGTCTAGTCCCCTCACTTAAACAAGCATAGCCATAATCCAATCTGTCTAAAGTGCTAAACCTTTTCAAGGAGTGAGGAACAAGTGTAAACAGTACAGAGGGAGTGAAAACAGGAGGGGAGTCTGGTTGAGTGTTGTTTTTGCAACTAATAATGCAAATTAAGATCGATTTATTTTAGGTTTAAATTTGTTTAATTGTATTTTTAACTGTGTCTGTACTCAGCTGGAAGAAGAATAGTCCCTCAAATCACTGCCTGGAGTACTAACAGACCCCTCCTGACAGATCCCAAGTGCAGATCGGCAGACGCACACTTGGAATATCAAGACCCTGGAACGCCTGCACACACTACACCTGACAAGCTGGGTTTACTTCATCTCAAAAGGCTGTTATGCTATGGTTTATCTGGGATAATTTTCCTTTTGCCCTGATTATGACAGTAAACAAGTCATTTATAAAAAAGGATTTGTGTTGCTTCTCCAGCACTAGAACCTGGTCACACCATGGTACCGCAGACAGACATTAATCATTCATAATCAGCAAAACATTAGCATTTACTCTGGCTAGACACAGGTTGTTGTTGTTTGATTGTCTTCTCCTTGTCTTGCCCTGCTTGGGAGGACTGGGGGTATCATGGGGTATTAGCAGCCATAGCGCTGTATGAGGGACAGTAGAGGAATGTGCCGTCTCCACCTCAATGATCTCCACGCACGACTGCCTGCGCAGCTGGCAATTTTGAACGTTCAGAAGATGAGGGGGGAGATGAAGGAAGGGTCCGCTCTGAGGCAGACTGCCTGAGCGCTGAAGCGGAACGTCAGCAGATGCGACCAAAGCGTCGCAGTGCTTGAAATGCGCGTAAACTCCTCTACCAGAGTGGGTGAACTCGAAGCCCCCCAAGTCAACCTTCCCTATTCGTTACCTATTTCTCTACATTCCCCTTTGGTTGACCTACATATGTTTTCCTGCTGCTTGGGCTGCTTTGGAGGAAATGAAACCGGCTTGTGTTTTGCTGTTCAAGTGCACTCATCAGGTGGTCCAGTGCTGCAAATAGATCACTGGGAAGGATTTGTTAACCTACCCAAACAAATCTCCCACTTTCTTGATGTTCTTATATTGTGACTGCACTGATGCAGTACAGTATAGCATTCCATGTTATACTATGCTTTGTGTAGGTTGAGACACAGCAGCCTTGGCAAAAGTTTTTTATTGATTCTCCATTTTATCTATCTAGAGGACATAAAGAATTCATTGCACTTGCTATAAGATTTGCTAGTAAAAGCAAAAAAAAAAATTCTATTTCTCAGAATTTCCCAGTACAAATATCTTAACATCTTTAACCAATATACTGTAAATTTACTTGAAAAGCAAAGTGACGTTCAATATTAAGTCTTGTTTTAAGAGGAATCAAAGAAAATTTAGTGAGGTTAAAATTATTGTATGTGTGAAAAGGGAACCAATTTGCCAGTGGGGTAAGAAAAATAAACTTTTAAAAAGAAAACATGGTTATTTTTCATACCACATTGACAAATAGGTTTTCAGGAATGTTTGGGTATTTTTATGTTGTTACATGAACAACATTTATGAAAATAAATGTTTGCAGTGTAGCTGGCAGGAACAAAGCTGAAACTGTTCCCATTTCCATCCTCTTATTTTTATCAATTTTTTACAAGTGCCACTGAATGCTGTGCTATATACAGTTTAAGTGAGGAAACACCTTATCTTTGTATCCAATAGCGGGTTACCATTTTCCACTTCATTGGCATTGTTAAAATGGGAACAGGTGCATACTGTAATAGTGGAATATGAAAGAATTGACTAACCTGAAGAAGGTTCTTTTGTTCTTACAAGAGTATTTTTAGTTGTTGTGCAAGTTCTTTGTGTCTAGCATCTATTCATTTGCTATTCTATTTTTGTTATTTTTATTAGGTATTAGCAGTAATAAAAATAATTACCCTCATCATAATAATTAGTGGTGTGTTGAGTCCAGAGTCATTCGTGGTGGTAGCCAGTGGTTCAGCTGACACAGTTGTGGAGTTTTGAGGGAAGTAGGAGCTGTCAGAGGTTAGCAAGTGCACTGAGCGGAAAATAGCTGAAGGGGCAATCAATTACTACACAGGAAACCCCATAGGAAAAATTACAAATGTGATATCTTTATTACTGCTTATCTTAGACAGCAACAGAGCAAATAGTGACTTTTGCTTAAGGATCTCACTGGTAATTTTACACATATCTGTTCTCCAGTTTCAACAGAAATTTCAAGAATGTATCAGACTGTAATCAGGTTTACTACAGTCTACAATCAAGTCAAACATTTCAGTTTATTATTACTTAACTCAAACATCTCTTATCAAATAATTTCTCACATAATTTCTAAAGTTTTTTACTCCTACCATTGTAACAATTCTCATTTTGTGTCTGTAGGTATTTCTCCAAAGACAATTTATGAGAAACATCTGAGACAAAGATAATACTTACAGCATATGAAACAGTCCTAAAAAAAATGTTCCTTTGAAATAATGCACATCTCTGTGAAAAAGAGCGAGCTACAGAAAAATGAGTGCAGGGAAAAAGAAGGCATTCTTCTGCATTCAGTATTCCAGGAATATTACAAGGCAAGCGGAACCCTGACATTGCCTGGGAGCCAGACTGCTGTGATGCACAGCAGCCAGATAAAGTCAGTCTACAGCAAGCATACCTGAGTAATAAACAGAGCACTATCAGAGCAAACACACACAAACACGCTCAAACAAATAAACTAGCTCACAGAGGCAGAGAAAGAAAGATAGGCTGAGTGAAAACGCTGTGTTGTGCAGGCTAGCCTGCTAGGCTTCAAAGATGAAGAGGCCAATAAATTTATAGGAATTTGTAGTGCATTTCTGCTGTTGTTGATTTAATAAGGGCTTGTTGGGGTAGCAGACGTTAGATTCCGCCAGGGAGAATTTGTACAAATCAATCTGTGAACTCGTGTTTAGCTTTTAACAAGCCATTCATCATAGTTTACTGGAGGCAGAATGGAGGTATGACTGATTTGTTTACTGATTCATGGAATTTGTAGCATTGAAGACATCCTTCTGTACATTGGCAAATTAATTATTTCTTCCTTTTGTTTAACATCAATCTGGATGTTCTATTAGCATTTAGCATTTCCTGCACATACATGTTTATGCAGCTGTTTGAACAGAGACTTACCATAGACTTACCAAGATAATTACTTCAGACTAGCCCTATCTTTATGGATGGAAATGTACTTTTCTTAACATCTTCACCCTTTTATAACATGGCACCATGGTAATACAGTATTTGCATGTCTTATACTAAATTTAAGCGACCTGAAACCACTTGAAATACTTGTATAAGCTGCTTGTCAGTTAGGAACTGAGTTGGGTCTCACTCCTATCAGTACTGCAGAAAGCCTGGTGTCGTTAGGCCAACTTTTTATTGTTATATCGATTTACCGTTACTTTTGACATCCATATAGTAAAGTATAACTAAGTTAGAAACACACACATGCACATCAAGATATCGAGATGGTGGTAAGTGTTCCAGAGTAATGACTATTGATCAGCCAGCACACTGAGACTTTGAGTGAAATATGGAACGTCTTTAGTTGTTCTGGATAGCCACACATCAGGGACAGCTGCAGAGTTCAACATGACTGTCAGCAAGAAACCTGTCACTCCCACTTAGACAGCTCGATGCAATATTGATTGCTCACATGTCAAAGCATTTTTTTTTTTAGCACAAATGTTTGAGAGCGCATGCAGCATGTACCCCTGTTGACATGTAGTTTAAAATGGCGGGCATTTGTCTTGTAACTTAGCTTTCTAGATAGGATTTCTGTCTCCAAATGGAATCTAAAGTGATTGCTATGAATCTGAGAACATGATCAATAAAACAGGCATACAACTTGTTGAACTCAGCTTCAAAGCCTGGCATCTAATAGCTCATGAGCAAAGACTGCCATCTTTGCTCATGGGCACTCAGTTCTGAGTCTTTTTTATTAGCGTTTATTAGCGTTTCTTTCAAGGCAATCACCTGAGCTGTTAACCTCAGACTATTGTGACTACAGTAAAATGACAATGCTGATTGGCTGATGGCACCTCTAGAGTGCACTCAGTCGTAAGCCTTTCACTAACAACTAAACTGAGTTTTATCCTAGCGACTTCTTTAAGTACCGTACAGGGAGAATAAAAGACCTTATGCAACAGATTCGGCAGGCAGAACTTTTTGTACTTTATATTTTGTCTCCTGCTCTTTATATCTATGACACCTTCCTTTAAGAGACATCAGATGTCTCTCTGGGTTATTCTTCTGTTTGCACAATATGCGGTGCTGACAGGCTAAAAAAAGGCCCTAAGTGCACTTCACCATCGCATCTTAATTACCCTTGAGTCCTTGAGAGTTACTCTTTGAAAAATACTTTCAAATGAGGTCATGTAACATGAAATCCTTTCATAATGGATATGAGGTGTTTAAGATGCTGTATGAAAGTAGAAGAACCAGAAAGGGTGTGTTGCAGTAGAAGCACTGGTGTTTAATTTTTTTTCTCTCTGTCGTTTCAGGAGTGGAAGCAGTGTTCTCTCAGCAGCCCCAGGACCTGGTGGTGGTGGCCGGTCAGCCTGTCACGCTACCCTGTTCCATCCCTGGTTACCATGGCGTTGTGCTGTGGATCAAAGATGGCCTTGCTTTGGGCATCGGAAGGGACCTTTCAGGTAACACCAAAAGTTTAATGTTAATGACTATACCTTAAGTGAAATCAGTGCATTTCATTTAACAAAACAAAATCTACCAGATAATAGTGTTAGCATTCACAGATTCAGCAAATTTGATTGGATTTTACACTTCGACTAGCAGCCAATCTTCTTTGGGCACTCAAACAACTAAATAGGTTTTAAACAAGCCGTTTTAAAATTAAGGATGACTTTGATACACAAGTTTAGGCTAGAGGGTGTAATTGCTTTTTAAAAAACTGTCCATTTGGAGCTAGGCGTAGAAGGACAAGAGCGCCTGAAATATAACCTCTTCAGTACATTTAACTGTTAATAGCTTCTGAAGTGTGTGACTCTTGCCCACAAGTAAAGTGCTACTTGTTTTGCTAAGCTGATTGCTTAATTTGTGCTAACAATCACTGGATTACCATAAGTTTGCCTGTAGAACTCTGAACAATATAATCATATGTTTATGAAGGAGTAAAACAGTTAGTCTCTCTTCAAGCACTTCAGTTGCTACCTGCCAGCGCTGGAATCGAACCAGCAACCTACTGATTACAAGCCTGACTCCTTAACCAGTAGACCACAACTGCCCCTATGGTAATTACTGTGGATTTGACTGCATTACAATGTGATAAGTCTCTGTTGAAATAGAACTGGTGTGTCATTTTGACAGAAAATAAATTATTAAACAAAGGTCTAAATACTGGCAGTACTGGCAATACCGGCAGTATTTTTTTTCAACTTAGCTTGTGTTGAGGGGTCACATAAAGGTACGTCAATGCTTCATTCTAGTTTCCCATCATACAAGTTCTGATTTGTGCCTTGGGACTCATGCATGATGTAAAGCCCACTTGGCCTCTTTTAAAACAGTCACTGGGCTGATCCTTAAAAATTAAATATGTATTCCACCAGAGACTGTGGGTCTGTTGCCTTTGACCTTCAGTGGCTGCTGCTGTGTGCCATTTTGGCACTGACAGTGGTCTTTAATTAAACCCCAATAGGTGACTTAGCCCCAATAAATCCAATCCCATTCACAAGCTTGTCATTAACAGGCTCCTGGGATTCAGGCCTTGGCAGTGTAAACAGTGAGAGAAGGGCTTTATAATGGTTAAACAGGAAGAGTGTTGAAGATAGGGTGGGTCGGGAGGCGAGAAGAGGTTCTGCGCCTGCGGGACTCATGATTATGAGAGAAGAGACAGAAAGCTGCACTTAACCGCACATCAGCCGCAGTTTAACAGTTACGGCCAGGAGCTGAGGGCTGACCTGATCCGAATCGAGCCGGCACCGTCCGGCTCTTTATGCGGATCAATGGCAAGCCAACGCTCAGAGGACCATGAAGAATTTCAATGAAGTCCTGCACTCTCTTCATTTCTCTTTTTTTATTACATGTTTTTTTTCCCAGGATTCCAAGAGCCAGTGCTTCAGACAAAAGAGCACTTTAAAAGCAAGCGTAGGGTACGGGGCGGAGCGGAGCGTACAGAGCTAACATGAGTGACACTTTACAGAACAAAACTCCACACAGCTGCTCCTTTTATCAGTCTTGCCTGCGTCAACAAGTAACGCTGCGTCCAATAAAGAAAATTGACATATCTACGATTGTGTACTTCAAGCTAGCAGCTGCACGCATAAAAAGGGAGAGTACAACACATTTCAATATCAGCCTACTTAGCTATTCATAGAACAGGCGTCTCTGCTGCGCCTTATTCAGTACTGTTTCAGTTGAGGAGAATGTTGATTAAAACGAGAAATTTCAGACAATATGTTTAATAAATCAACAGACGAAAGAGGATAATTCTTATCATTGTCGCATTCTTTCTTGAGGTCCTCTAGCTTGCGGTTCTAATTAAAAGCGGCGCCTCAAGGCCGGCGCAAACACACAAATAAAAAAAAATTATGAATGTGCATTGTGTGTATTTCCGGTGCAAAAGTTAATGTGAATCTCTAGACAGAACCACACAACAAAAGCAGACAAGGACATAAGCAGTTTGATAAGAAAGAAATAGTGACAAAAAAAATCTCATAGACCCCTGTTGAAAAAGGTCTGTAAGGGTCCCAATGTGTAGAGGCCAATGAGGGGGCTCCATTTTAATCTAATATAGATACAATATGTAATGTACTGTAGACAATAGCTTTGTGCTGATCACTTTAAAGCCATCATTTTGTGGTATAGCATAAAAGAGAAAGCTTTACAGTCAAAGAGCATCAGCCTATTTTACCAAATATGTCTAAATATTCATTTCTCAACTGTACCATTAAGACAGAATAGAGGAGCTCTGAAGTCGTGGATGTAATTAACACAGTTTCTCTCGACCGTTTTCTCCGTTTAAGGCGTCAGGGAGACACACTCACTCATCCTCTCGACCATTAATCACTGCGTCACGTCTTCTTTCACAGCCCTCTCCCCTTCCATCGATCCAACATGAAGACTAATCCCTTCCTGTCCTGATAGATTCATTAACTCTAATGGGGCTATTTTATAATGTTTGCTTTGGTTGATGTGGGTTGTCTTTGGGATTTATTGTGATCAATGATGAGTTTTTCCATTTTTCTTTATGACGCCGTCTGCTCTGCATTGCTTGGGCATCCACACATGATTTATATAATGAGATATTCATTTTAAGGTGTCCAAAGAAAGGCCCAGTCGTAAAAACACTCCTGATAGAAAGCACAGACTTAGGCTTTATATGGCATTACATTTGTATACCTAGGCCCTGCTCAGATAATATTACAGATAGGTGGATGTACTCTCCAGATCACAGTTAATCATTTTTTGTTATTTGACTGAAGGGCTGATGCTAGCTAGTCTATGTGCAACTCTGACTCCATGTTAAAACAGAATTACTGCAGGTCGAAAATCCTTGCTGATTTCAAACTTTTCTGTGCAAAAGTGGCCACATAGTTTGTTTGTTTCTTTTCCCTTTCCTGGAAAAAAAATATTGTTTTGGCACATGTGCTGTAGGGAAATTGTAGCTTTAAATTTCTGGTTATGCTAATCTTAAAATGTTTTGTTGTTATATGAATTTAGTATACACCAATTAAAAGAAATATATTCTCAAGAGTCTGCATGTGCCAAAGCAATGCATTGTGGGAGAGTTCATGTCTTCAGTGAACTCAATTAGTAAGGCATTACTAAGCAGTATGTGCAACTAATTGAACCAATAACCAGGACTTCATAGTCTGTGGTAAATCAGGCCTCTTCAGAAAGCCTGTGCATATGTTCAGTATCCATCGGTGAATTAAGGCCTCAGGATTTGCAGCTAGGCATTAGGTGGCAATACATGCTGCAATAAAGCCATCAATCTCTTATCAGGAATAAACACACTATTGAACCAAGTCAATGGCTATTAAAATGGCTCCGTCTGCTACACTCGCTTTGACCGGCTGCCGTGGTAAAGAGTACTTGATATGGTTACGTTCAACATCACTGGCCTTCAGTTGTAATCTGATGTTCCCCAGGGGACATTTTATTGTTTAGAGGTTGTTGTTTTACAGCCTAGGAGAGTTCCATTTGAGTGTTAAGTGTGTTACATGTTTCTCTTAAAATAAAAAAATAAAAACAGTCGCAAAATTTTTTTTTTTGTTTTTTACAACCAGTAAAAATACAGATCTGTAAATTTAATGTGGATATTGTAACGAGAATCGGTCATGCTTAAATTCCAATATCTTTGCAAATCAAAGACTCTACTTGTAGTACTGTTGAGTCACATAACAGGTCCATTTATATGATGCAATGTCAGCATTAAACCTTTTACATAATAGTTTTTTCATACAAGCATGACCATATACGTAAGACCTTTAGAAGAGAACTTTGAAGAGTGCTGATAATTTTAGTGCAGTAAATGATGTGGGCACCGTCTGTTTTGATGGGTTATTAAATGTTTGTTTTTGGGTTCTCCTGCCTCTGTTCTGTCTCCCACTCACTTAGAGAAATTAAAAGCTGTATGTGGGCAGATAAAACACATTGCACCATAATCATCTGCTGCTCTCTCCTCAATAGGGGAAAATGAGAGACACTTCATGGTCTATTAAAAGTGAATGGGATCCAATGAGGCAACAGACAATAATTGGCATTTTCTGGCACAGTGATTTCAACAGTCAGACTCAAGGACTTAAAAGCCATTAGTCTGGAGTCCAGTCTATTTTTCACTCATTTCTACAGCAATATGTTAAAGCACATCCCTTTCCTAGCCTCATTGCTGTGGATTACAGTGATGGCTGCAATAATAGCTCTGTGCTAGAATGCAGGAACAGGTTGGATCTCAACACAGCACTTGAAAACATATAGGTGGTTTCCAAAATGATCTTTCAATCACATTTCTAAACAAGTGTAGTCAGTTATATAAACCTAATCGAACAAAAAACACTTGCTGTTTTTAAAACCTGACGGTTTCCTTAAGTTTAGCCGCATATCCTTTTCTAAGCCAACAAGATGTACCGAGGAAAGGATTGCTTATGATGAGTATCCCTACAACACGAGAGCATATGACCATTATGTCAGGGAGAATTCTCCAAAGCAAGCGTGAATCATATTGATGGATGCTGTAAAATCGATATTCCGCCACAGGTCATTCGCTGTCAGAGATTCAAATGGCTGCTCTGTGGAGTCTAGAAGCAGGATCACTTTTGAAGGTATAAATTTAGCCACATAAGCAGAGGTATTGAATTAAATTGAGGAATAAATGTGCCGTGCTTCTTTCTGTGGAGAAATAAGCTGAGATCAGCTTCTTACACTATTAAATCCGTGTCTCCCATCATGATCAATTACCATCTTGCCTCAGAAACAGACACTGCACTAACAGCAATAATAGCACTTTTGAAGGGTCTCACTGGAATTTGCAAATCTCTAATAATTAGGAGAGTATTTTGGCTCTGGAGAGCTGTCAGAGATATTTATATTGAGAGGTTGTGAAATGTACCGTAAAGAATGCCACAATCAAACACATCTTTCCCTGCTTCCCTCTACCGGGGTGACAACCCAAGCCTTTCCATTGGCTTCCTATGCAAATTTCCCGCTAATAGTCTGCTGATGTGTTTTAACTGCAGTCAGTTCTGCTTGCTGTTGTAAAACAGTCAGTTTCCCTGAAATACGTCCTGCTGAGTGCATTATTAAACCACAAATCACCGTTCCCCTGCATCGATGTAACATGTTTCAATCTCTGTGCGGCCTGCGTGTTGCTTACTAAGTGCTACACCTACATTTTAGCAGCAGCACGTCTGAGGACCGCTTGAACATCTGAGAGCAAGACCAGCAGAAAGCCTCACCTCAATCAACGATTCGTCTCACCTCAATCACCAGAAATGCTCACCAGCAGAATGCATCACCCCAACCGACAGATGTTCTCATCACGACCGGCAGAAAGTCTTGCACCTCTGCTCATCTTTCGTTTATTTTCTGAAGGTCAAAGCTGTGTACTTGCACCGGGTCTTGTCTCACGTTTTGTTTTTTGTGGTCCTGAGAGTCGCAAGTTGTTTATTATTTTTTGTTTGTGACAAAGCCTTTGGGAATAGATTATGGAGAACACAGAGCAGGCATAGAAATAGCGTGAACAAATGTTTCTGCTTTTGTTGAAAACTACGCAATCATGAAAACAGACAAAATACTTAATTAGCCCTTCTGGAAAGCTCAGATACAAATAATATGCATTAATTCAACTGTTATATTTTGATATCATGTTGGTTGCTAACAAACAGTGAATGTTGCATCAGACATTCATAGTACCACCCTGTGGCATTCAGGGATTACCTTGTACTTACCTTGTCGTGAAATGACTAAAAAGCTAATACCTCATTGCTATCAGGTGCTGGGTTAGTCCCCACTGTGCTGCAATTAACAAGGCATAATTTTCCTCAGTTTATATCTAGAAGCCTTACAGCGTTTCATGATGTTGATTGGTGGACTGTTTTCCAGGTTATCCTCGTTACACTGTGATTGGAGATCACACTTCAGGCGAGCACCACCTGCGAATCCAGAGGGTGGAGCTGATGGATGATGCTGTGTTTGAGTGTCAGGCTATCCAGGCTGCCATGAGGTCACGTCCTGCCCGACTCACTGTGCTAGGTAAGTCACAAATATAGAATACATAAAAACCAAAAAATAATTCACTCTACAAAATGCAGTAACTTTGGTACATCAACACTGAAACTGAGAAAATGTGTTCTTTTTAATCAAACTTTTATGATCTGCACACTCAGTTTTCTTTGAATCATAGCACAGTTTAGCAAAACCATCACAGGACAGATCATAGTTTAAGATACCCAGCTTTGGTTATGACTCATAACATTATGTGTAGTCACTGTATTCTTGAATGTACCTTGAATATGGCAAATTCAATGAAATTCATTTTGAAAAAATGTGCTTTTTACATTTTCTAATTATCTTTCATTAACATTCACAAATTAAATCAAAATAGGCATACAGGATGATTAAAATGATCTCAAGCTATCCTTGAGTCTGAGTTCAGCAAAGAATAATGTACAGTATTAAAAATAGATGTTTCACTGACCAAACTCCCCTGCAGTATCATAAGTTCTCAGTTTTAATTTCCTGCTGCAAATCTCACCGTCATCATTATTAAACCAGAGGTCATTGAATCTTAATTAAGTTTTATTGGGTTATTATTCAGCATTGCTGTTACTGCAATATTGAGCAACTACATTGTTATCTGTGCCCTGGTTGTATTAGAACACCTGGTCGGTTTATCTGCTCTCAAGGAAGCGCAACACCCACCTACAAAGACCTTGTGTGTTATATCTCTTCCCCATGCCAGTGGGTGGAACTGAGGGTATCTGGGAGAACACTGACTGGGATTAGGTTTGTGGGCGGAGCTTATGAGGGGGCTTCCAAAATTAATTTTTCTTTATTGATCTCTTCTACTGAAACATAATAATAATGACGGTGTGGGTGGATGCAGTGGGAAATTAGAGAAAGAAAGAAGATAAATTATGGTTCAAGGTTTTTTTCTGGTATGTTCTCCACTGCAAAATGAGGCTTATTTGGATTTGGTCCAAAACGCTGTCACCTAAATCCCACTACTGCTGGTATCTGGTACCAGCATCTATGACCATGAATTATTCACCACCAACTGCCGGTATTTCTGATTGTTGGAATGACGGGTGGACTTCAGTTAGGCACAATAATACACAGACAGTTTTGTTTATCTTCATTCTGTTTTGGTGTGGTCATTATGAATTGGGCTTTAATTAGTACTGCTTTAAAACAGCCTCAAAGGATGTTGGTATTGCTAATTGTCCATAATGAGCCCAAAACCTAGAAACTCAAGTTCATCTCTGTTTGGTTTCATTTCCTGTCAAGTTAGTCGCCAAGGGGCTAGTGGCTTTATGATACTTGTGGATATTCATTAGTTTATTTTAGATAAGGAGTTTAAAGGAGTCACATCATAAGGTGTCAGATTTCCCATCACCTTTTGGGATAAAAGAGTTTTTGGTGACATGAAAGCATACTGTAACTTTGAGCTACTTTCTGACAGAAAAACACGTTTGAACACACGCATACATAATTGCAACATTTACACATAAACAAAGCCTATTTGGTTTTTAGATATCTGGCCAGCTCGTTCACAGAGGAAATACTGTACAGAGGAAACAAGAGAGATAATGATGAAAATAAAATGCAGTTTATCAAACCTTGTGTTGTTCCTGGCTTTGTGTAGCAGCTGTGCTCTGTATATTATTTTGAAGGATCTGACCTTAACAGTTTGTGCGTCACATTTCGGCGCTGATTGTTCTGTAAACCAGCAGCTTGCAAGCAAGCGCAGCAAAGCTGAATCTAATTTCACACGAGAAAAGAACATTTATTCAAGAGGCACGGTAGCAAAAAACAGGCAGAGAGTGGAAAAGGGTCATTAAAAATAAATTATATTTAATGCAAAAAACTATACTTAAAGGTGGACATGAGGGGAAGAGAAAGCCATAAATATGTAAGAAGCAATGATTCGACCTCTCTAAGGAGCCCACATTCATCACACATATCTTGGCAACTGTCTCACACTTTGATAAACAGTCGCAAAGCCTTTGGAAGGCATGGGTGACCAGATCTTCCAACCTGTGCATGTAATGTATGCAAGCTCTGCAGCAGACAGATCTCCGGGCTGTCTCCTGCAATGTCAGGAGCTCATTCTCAGCAGTGGTGATGACAGGAATGGGACTGTGACTCCATCTTCCCCATATTTCCTGCCTGACACCTGAAGTGGTCCCTCAGCCCCCTTTGTATCACTTCATGACTCAGCCTTCCCTCACACATTGACTGAACATCTGCTGTAGACCGGGGCAGGTGTACTCTCAACAGGCTGACTTCAGAACAGTGTGGTGTAGCCATTCTCACTAAAAGCTCTGATATTTGACCATGCATTAGAAAGTTTAGAAAACGAAAACTCAACTCTATGAATTATCAAGTTCTGAACGCAACATTTCTCGACCATTTTCACTTGCTGGAGAAACTTCAAAAAAGTAGCTCTTTGCCATTTTGAACTTTGGGATGATTAATGTTGCCCTTTAAAGATTCAGGTCCTTTGAGCCCAAAAAGAAAATAGTTTGACTGGTAAAGCTCTGCTTTTCACTATATCTCAAGAACTTTGTAAAAACATTTCTTTTAGTTATTTTGGTGACTCATGGGGTAAGTCTGACCACAATTCACTGCAAATACATGCTATAAGGAAAAAATGTAAAGGATTTTCATGAAAGAGCAAAACCTGTCTCATCTTTTATGTCCATAGTGACTTGAGATGGTATGAGATGAGTCATGAACTTTAAACTCCACCTGTGCAGAACTCTGGGATTGCAGGAGGTCACTGTTACTGAATTAGGTATGAAGACAAGGAAAGGGCAATTATTTCTGCAGTTGTCATCTTACCCTGTAGGCTAATTATATATCCCTTTGGATTTAGCCATCTTCACCTTCTCACACGTCCCATCAGCACTAATCTTAGCCCAAAAGAAAATGGACTGCAGACACAGAGTAATAGAAGTAGACAACCTGCTTCTGGACTTATGAAACTAGCAAAAGGTTATTCACTGCTGCCACAATTCTCATTTTGTAAGTGTTTTCTTTTCCACCATGGGCTCAGGACCTCTAGCGTTGAGTTTTTTGAGAAACCCGTATCAGTTTTTACTGTTCTTCTAGCTCAATTGGTAGAGCCTGGCACTAAGAACATTAAGGTCAAGAGTTTGATTCCCAGAGAAGCACATGATGATAAAATAGGTAACTAAAAAATAAACTGTCATTTTGCATAACAGCATCTGCCAGCTGCATGATGTACAAGGCTTGTAAATATTTGTTGTTTTGCCACATTGTCTCATTAGATGTGTGGTTATTAGATGTCTTTTCTTTTCCCTCAAAGACAAAAACAGTTCAGATGTCCGGTAACAGCATTAGCAGTCAGGCAGTCTTATGTAGTCTGTTATCTTATAAGTCCTGAAATTGCCCATTACAAAATGTTTACTTTGCAGGAGATTAAACTCTATGAAACATGCAAGGGCTAAATGTTCCTCACTCATTCCTCGTTTCATTCTTCACAAATTAATAATTATGAATTCATAACTAATGCAAGATCAAGTGTCCTTGTGGGACAAAATAAATAGGTAGAGACACTTGGAATTTGCATTCCTTCGCATTTCGAATTCTCAAAGCCTGAGCCTATCATTTGATAAACAGCTTGAAGGCATGAAGATTATTAACTTTTAATTGCAAATCACAAGATGTGTGAATCCACTCAACATGTATTCGAAAGCACATTGCTCATAGTGTGATGAAAATACACAAAGGTCATCAATTCAGATTCTTTTTCCACACAGATTCGCATCCACACCAACCTCTGTTTAATCTCTTTTGACATGAGAGAGAATGAAAGTCGACTGAATATGAATTAATGCAAACAAATGCCCGAGGTGCAAGATTTCAGGTTTTCTTTAAAAACAACAAATCATTCTTTTTAGTAATAAACTTGTAAACTTTGACATTAATTGCATAAATAAATAAATAAATAAATAAAGGTAAGAATCTCATTAAAAGACAATAAGTACAAATTAAAACCCCATTGTTGGAAAACAATATAATATAATAACCAGCAACTGTGGTAAACATTCAGACTTTCTTCCCTTCTTTCATTTGTGTGCATGTTTGTTAAAAGGTAATTCCAAATAAATCATATTAGTGGCTAAAGTGTTTACATAGTTGCTTTATGTACCATTACTGTACTGTATACTGTGTGCAAAAAACTCAGGCAGATGTTATTTGAATGCATGATTAGTTTTGCAGGAAGTTCCACCCTGCTGATCTGTGACCTCACACACATCTGTAAACACTGAATAGATGTGAATGACAGGTGTGAGGCTGTGCAGATGCCCTGCTATATTCAAACTTCAAGTCATTAGTGTTTGTCATAAAATTCACGTAGTGAAACATTGAGTGAAACATTAAAACACTGATTTGTTTGGTTGAACACCAAACAAATACTTTTGTCTTTGATTAGTTCTGCTCAAATTGAATGAAAAATATACCTGCTAACTGTAACTAGCATGAATTTCCATATTGGTCTAGCCTGCTTTACTGTATTCTATTCTGGTGCTGTTCATCAATAAGCTTAGTTGATGAAGTTGATTAACCCACATGATCTTTCTAGTAATGATGGTTGACCAAGCAAGTTTTGCTGGATAAACTAGTTACTAAGGCTTGATGACCAGCAGAGCAACATTACTTTTTGACTTTTTTAGCAGGCGAATGCACTCTAAAATGTTTTCCCGTTCTCACTGCTTGAGTTTACTCTTCACACCGTCACAAACACGTCAACCATATCTCATAACTTCCTCTCTGTTCCAACCTACTGTGTAGTCAGAAGCCATGACAATCCTCTCAAAAAACAAAATGAGTCTGTGTAATAGTCACGCCAAAGCCCAGCCCACACGCAACACCGGTGGCCCAGTACCTCTAATGCGTATTCAAAATCTAAATCTTATTTTCTTTCCATCACCTTTGGTTTCTCTATCCATGACTCAGTTGTGCTGTAACTCAGACAGGTAGTATTCTTTTGAAGGGAAGGCAATCTGGCTGGGCATCACTCATGCATAGAACCGTTGAAACCCTACATTGAGATCCTGCCAAACAGAGAAACAGAAAAAGAGAGATTGAGATGGAGAGAGAATAGTGATGTTTTCCATAGAATCCTGCTCTCCAGAAAATAACACATTAGTGACAGCTTTGAAAGGAACTTTGATTTGGGCCAGTGAGCCACATATGTCGATTGTCTTAATTTCTGGCATGTTTGTAATTCATCTCCCTATTCAGTTTTTTTTTGCAGGTAATCTATCATCTATATGTCTGTCTTCCTATCTTCCTGCCTGTCTGTCTGTCTGTCTTTCTGTCTGTCACAGAACGTACAGCATGTGACTGGGGTTGGCACTGAAACAGGCGAGTGTCATTGTTGTGCCAAACACGTCAGCTGAGTGAAAACACACTCCCTGCCATAAGTCTGAGAACTCACCCATTCACTTTCAACCAGATTGTTTTCTCCTATATCAAAGCCCTCTTCTGTAGCCATGCACAGGCTTACAGCCCATATCACCTTAACTCTTCTACAGTCTTGTTTTTGATGTCAATAACTCAACCTCTAAAGCCACTGGCTGAAAGGTGCACTGTAAATGAAGTGAGATTTCCTCCACTGCAATTACTGTAGCATCAAACCCACTCTGGAGAATAGAACCTCTCTCTCCTTCTGTCTCTCACTCTCTCTGTCTTTCATGTCATTTCTTTGGGTTCTTGGAACTGAAACATTGCCCATCCTGCTGATTTTAAAAGCTTGTAGCTGAATTTGAAGGACCTCGGTTGATTGGACCAATGTTTCAGTCCATTTGGTTAATTGCAAATCCATTTGCCTGCAAGTTATTTATTGTTTTCTTAAGTCACACACTACAAGTAAAAAGTCGTGTCACCTTGAGGCAGCCCTACCTTCAAGATATTGAAGGTTGTTCCTGTTATGCAGTACCTACTACAACAAAAAACAGGGATATGTTTGTGTTGTAATTTAAGGAAGTGCTTTCATAAAAGGTGTTTTTCTTTTTTTATACTCTGGCCTCTGAGTTTTTCTGCCCTATGCTTAACAGGATTAAAATAAAGAGCCAAAATTTGCCATTGCAGGTGAGAAACTGAGAGTAAGATTTACATTGTGTTATGATGAGTTACATTATCATACTTATGTATTTTACCAAAGAGGATAAAATGTTTTCAAGTGAGGTAGAGCAGCTACAGTAATACTATAAAAATATCATGTAATGCATAAAATACAATATGATTAACATCTTTTAAATGTTAATGTTATTTAATAGAGTTTAATATTTTATCAGAATACTTAGATGTATATGTAAAACATATGTAAATGAAATATGTACAGTACTAACTTTTGTGATATTGTATCTGTGTGTGTGTGTGTGTGTGTGCAATGCCTTATTACATTACACATACAGTAAATCACTGCCCTTTAATTATGACAAACGCAGTATATACAGTGTATATACATTTCATTAATTGCATATTGTAAGGGAAATACCAAAATGTAATTATTATTTTTATATATATATATTACATTTGTCAAAGTGTTGTTTGCTGAAAATATTATTGCCCTTTGCAGTTTTCTGCATCATAATGTGTCATTTGGAGTTTGAATAGGCTCTGTAAAAGAAGAACGTAGCTTAAGTCATACAAACTAATTTCTTAGCACTTTCATGATGCTTTGTCATTCGTCATTATTAAAGCATGATAAGCTCTTTGTCCGTAAATGTTTGTTGTACAGTCTGGTAAATATGTTAAATTTCATCTTTCATATTTCACAGAAGAAAGTCAAGCAAGGTTTGAAAATTGTAATTCTCTGGTGAACTGTCCCTTAAAATTTGTAAGTGCCAATAAAGATCCCTTCCTTTTATTCTGAATTCTCTCCTCTCTGGACCAAATGTTTAAAAGCCAATGTGTATATCAATCAGTACTTGCAGGACAGAAAGAAAGAAATATGGACGCTAAACTTTTCCTTTCAAACAACCAAGTGGAGGGTGAAAGAATTGCAGCCCAGTAGCCAGTAATTAAAGGGGAGCGATCAATCTGCTCTGCAGACCGACTCATGAGAAATCTATTGAGTGACTGCGGTAAAGGGCTAATTTGGAGCCATTAGGGAATGCAGAGTTTGCAAACAGGCCTGTAATGATGATGGCTAGCATGGCTGCAGGGTTGCCCTTTGTACCGATGTCAGACTGGAAGTGCTTGTGAAAGCTCAAATTAGATAGGAATGTCTGACAAAACCTCAGCACCACAGCCAAAAATAACAGCTACTTTTTATAACTATCAGTGTCATTTGTGGAGTGTGGACACGGCTATCAATAGGCTTGTGGTGGAGGAACCTCCATCAAACACAAATAGAGGCCTGGGCTACTGAGGTCTGCTGTTTGAAGTATAGAGAGATATAGGCCCATAGACTTGCCTTGGATCCGCAAGCACTCTCCCGAAAATGTAATTCTTTGGATCCACATTGGAAACTCAAATAAGTCTTTTAAGATTAGCATGAACAAAACTTCTTTTAATAATTGTATGAGTCTACATTAATAGCATAATCTGCCGGAAAAAATGAAAAAGAATAAGATATTTCCTATCATTCTTTCTACAAAAGGCGGCGAAGTGGAGCTGTGATTTAGCTGATATGAGAGGCAAAATATTCCTCTGTCTTGGAACTTCTTTGTTATAATGAGTCACACACTCTGAGAAAGTTACTCATAAAAAGTGACTCCGTCTGAATGCCCTAAAGGCAATAAAATAAAACACATGTCCTTCCAAGGACATACAACTCAGAGATTTCATTCATTCAGTCATAATTTGAACTGTCTGCATTAAAAATAGACCCACTTGGGGAGACTAATAAATATCCATAATAACTGTCTTTCTGGGTCAAGTGAGAGTCAATACGACCTGTAAAAGCCTCCATTCGAGCATATTTTCTGTGTAAGTAGATCCATTGAGGGGTAGATCATCTGCTGTTTGACTGTACTTGATTCTAAAAAAAGAAACAATTTTGCAAACAAAACAGTCAGAGGAAAATCACATGAATAGCAGCAACTTAGACATCTGGCTGTGCATACTTACCTTTAATTATATATATATATATATATATATATATATATATCTAAACTCTACAATGATAACAAAAATAACATTAAAGAAGGGAAAACAATTTACAGGGTGCATTAATTAGGAGGGAACTCAAAACTGCAATAATGTAGTATTGTATTGTCATTAGGAGGTGTATCTTAACATCACTGTATCTAAAACTGCCAATTAAATAGAACTTTAAAGAGAAAATGTATCTTTGTTTTCAGTCCTATCAGACCTAGTCTTTTGTTTTATTTAAATCTCTATAGCTCTCAGCGATCAAAAATGTATGTTATGGAATGCATGTGTGGAATATTCATTCTTGGTCAAACGTGGTCAGTCTTTACAACACTGGCAGACATCTCTGTGGTTCTTAAAGATATTCACCTACAACCTTCAACCCTCCTACTATACTAAACTTCACTCCTCGCCAATTAGATTCCAGAAAAATGTTATAGTTTTAAAACTAAATTACTGTGACTTGCATTTACACTGTAAAGAATAAGGATATTAGGAGGATACTTTTAATTTGCGTTCCCAGATCACCACACTGACGAAACCATACTGGAGAACTTTTGAAGAACCATCATCTGATTGTCCTTTCAGATCAACTCCTCATCCAGTTCCAGATCTTTAAGATTTCATCTGTGAGAAAAATGTATAGTGTTTGCATGTACTAAGTAGCGTTTAGCTACTTATTTATTGAAAGCTGAATGAATACTTCTAATACTGTAAGCAAAGACTGAACAACTTTCTCTTTATTTAGGCTAATAAAAGACCTTAAAGATAAACGATTTTGAACAACCCCTTAACTGTAATTATCTTCCTGTGTGCTGTGACCTCCCCTTATTGTGTCCTTGTTCTCCTTCTCTCGCTTTTCTCTGCCAGCTGCTAACTAACTTTGATTTTCTCTTGCCCCAGATCTGTTCCGTAATAAGCATGCGGGCCGATCAATAATTCATTGGAGTTTGAATAAAACCCAGGATGATCAGGCTTGGGTGTGCGTTACAGAGAGAGAGTAATCAGTACCATTCACAAACCTGTTTTTTGCTGGTCTTAACGGTTCTTGCACAATATCTCCTGCATGCTCTTAGATTGCCTCTACGCCCCCTCTCTCATTCTGCTCCCGCCCGCTCCGCTATTACGTCCGTTACATGTGCACACTCCCGGCTTTCACACACATACAAATCACACCTGCTTCCTTTAAATGCAGATCAAATTAAACCAATCTGCTGTGATCAAATCTCATTCCTTGACATGCGGCCCACACTGTTTGCTTCAGAATACCGTCAGAATACCATCAGACCTTTGAAAGTTGTTTTCCAGCTTTCTCTGCCTGCATAGACGATATGAAAAGATCTAAATTAAAATGCGCAGGGACTGACAGATACTGATTCGCTAACCCTCAGCAGTTGTGTAAGTCTTACGCTTTCCATCAGAGGAGGAGTGATTAAACATCTTTATTTATACTCAGCTCCTCAACTGTCTCATCCGTCTTTCTCTTGGTGGGAAAGACATCTGCTAAGCCTCAGTTCCTGACTGACATAATGATATTTCTGCTCTTCTCGTGCAGTTCCGCCTGACGACCCGGTTATCACCGGTGGGCCCATGGTGAGCCTGAGAGCCGGCGACCCCCTCAATCTGACCTGTCATGCAGACAACGCCAAACCCGCAGCCTCCATCATCTGGATCCGGAACGGAGAGGTGCTGAATGGAGCCATGTACTCAAAGGTAGAAAGAAACTTGTTGTACTTACGATTAATTGAAACTGAAATGTATTGTCAGAGATGCGTTTTGACTGGAAGTACATATGCAGTGGCATCTGGTGTTTGAATCTGGTTTACGCCATTTCCTAAGCGGGATGAATCTACTGTAACTTTTGTATGATTGTTCACCTAAAAAGAATTGTCCCACTTCAAAATGACAATGTACACAGCTTCACATTTCTGCCTCTGGTACACTTTGCAAATGAACTGTGAGTTTTGTTTATTTTAACTAATTAAGAAGAGTTAAAAGAATTTTAATTCTTTTAATTCTTTTCCCTAAAATAACTAACATGCTATACAGCAAAGACAGCAACTAACAGCTGGTGCATATGCCCCCTGTTGTTGATTGGCTACAAGATTGTTATGGTGATTGGTCTGATCCACTTTGTTATTTCTCCTATTTACACAGCCAAGATTATGTGCAAACACATTTTCAACACACACAATGCAATCTACATATGACATGATTTTTAAGATACAGTAAAGTTTTTCCCAAAAGACTCAAAAGCTCAATCCTTAAAGATCACATATATCTCATAAACTAGAGATATTATATAATTTATAAACTAGTATGCAGTGAGTTTTGGATGTTATCAATAGGTTTTACTTAAACTTTTCTTTTAAGTCAAAACCTAATTTAAGGTTTTCCTGATGTTTGTATAAAATGGCCACTTGTGGTAAGAACCATCTGTGGTGTGATTGCTTGCACCATCTGCCCTCTTTCGCTTTAGTCCTTAGCTCCATTTGATTGGAAGAAAATCCCAGGAAATCCAGCCTCTAACTGGAATGACAGAGACATGTTTGTCCCTCTTACCCTGCAAAATGTGTCATCACAAACAAACAGATGGTAAGATAAGGCAAAGCTATACTGTTTTCCCAGAATGCTTTTTTCTCCCCATAAACAGTGTCCCTCTTATAAAACTGATGTTTGGGCATGTGCTCATTTGCCTGCATATGCACACAGAATGTAAATGTGCACATGTACGTGCAGCCTTCATATCCAGCACAAATCCATATTGTCATAATGATGTTAATAATCTCCCACTGCAATCAAAACTCTGCAATAAATAATATTTTTATCTCAGCTTGCCCCTCCAATCTTCTGATGGGGTGAATTTGAAGCAGAAGGCAGTGTCCCCATAATCAAAACAACCATATGGATTTCCATATAAATAAAGGGCTCCTTAAAGATCTGTTTGGCTAACTTTAGCCCTCCCTTCACCTGATCCAATTATTGGCTGTTTGTAAAGAGCAGATCAACACCATTGATTTAGCTGGTGTAACTGAATGCTGTATTGGCCATCAGTGTGCTTACTAAAGCAGGGTGCTTAAAGGAAGATGTTGCTTGATTTTTTTGGTTTGACAGAAGTGAGGGACAGAGAATTGTGATGGACGAAGACACAAGCCTTCTCATATCTCTTTTCATCCTATTAAAAAGCAACACACTCAATTAAGACACAATCACTCGGGCTGAATTATAAGAGCGGGATAAGCCCTGATGCTCCCACAGTCCCCCATCATAATCAGTACAAATGAATGTCCTTCTTAAGGACTGGCTTTTCTCTGGCATACATTAGGATCCACATGACTAATTACATGTCGTTCCTTTAACGTTGAGGCATAGCTTTCTGTTGGCCACTCAATGTCATTACTTGATGGGCTGCGATAAAATACAGATAGAGGTGTTGTAGATTTCACGATAATGCGCAAGTAGGGCAGTTAACAAAAGCAATTCAAACAGTGACTTGAAAATCAGCCACAAGGGCAAAGCTGCATGTGAACTTTGTATAATGATTCATTTCTCTGTTTATAGTTTTTACTTGCATTTGACTGCTGCCAAATCTAATTTGGCATTAAATAATTAGGAATTTAATTAATGATGCTTGCTAAATTAGGAATAACTGTCATTATGGCTGTTACTTATTTAAGTGTTTTAATAAACCCTAATGGTATTTAATGTGTATTTAATTTAACTTGTCCTGCATCATTTGTGTTGCAGACACAAGCAATTCATATAGCAAACCATTTTGTAACCATATAGACAGTAAAGGTCATTCCTCATTATTTCATATGTTAGGCAAGTCTTTTTTTAAATACATTGATGTTCAATAATGCCACTCATAATGTGATCTATGTGGAACACTTTAGAATAGTGGTGGTAAGTTTAAAAAAGATCTTCATTGTTTTCACTCCCGTAAAATGTCTCAAAACAGCCTCCTTTGCTTCCTCATACTTCTCTCAAATCTAATTTAACCCCCAAGACTTTATCCCTGCATAGATTTCTGTAAAATTAGTTTAGACTTTTAAATAGTAATGCCCACCATGAGATAATATTACGATATTTCAGACAGTTCTAATTAACTTATTAACTTAGTATTAAACTGGATGCGTCAAATTGTTTGAGGTAACATGCAGAGCAGCTCCGCAGACACACAAACATTTCCCAAATTTAGCTTCTTCTGTCAATGTAGGAAACATCAGCAGGTCCCTCTCCACTTTTCTACTCCCCACCCCCTCTTAATTAACCTTCTTGCGTTTTGCCACTGAAATTAAAAGTAGGAGAGACGTAAAGAGGCTTTTAATTAATTGCTCCGTAAAATGGTGGAAATTAATCAGAACTGGAGGTGCAGGATTAAATTTGTTAATCAAAGAATGCGTTTAACCCCAGGAACAGAAACAAAGCTGTATGTTTTTTGATGAACAAGACAGAAATACAAAGACACTAACACTTATCTCTCCTAAAGTGAAATTAATATCTGGAAATAGGCGGTGAAATGCTTGGATGTTGTGGTGTTCAATTACCGCACTGATTTGAAACACCTTACAGTGCTGATCCGCATTTGAAAACGTGTTGAGGGACTGCGTGACTTTGTAATGCTAATGTTGCTTATATTATTAGCATTAGCGTGCCTTGAGGTCTAATAAAAAAAAAATTTTCACAAACGTCAGCGTTAATGTCACCCAATTTTTGCCTGCCACTTTAAAAGAATGTCTACTGACATGTGCCAACCCTCACTTTATGGTAAGTTGATTTTAGCATAGGCGCTTTCCTTTCCGATTTTGACATTTGACAAGGGACAGGCCTGTCTGACGTATATATACAGCTGAAGAATTGTGCCTGAAACACAGATGTGGTTATGACATTTCTTATTTCGTCCCAGGACTCACTCCTAAGCTGCATTATCCTCCGCTGCTGATTTCCACCATCCACTTCCAGTAGACAGAGCTGACGTCCTCCAGGCTGCACCAGCAGAAATTATCTATTTGTAATTTGAAGCTTTTTCAGGCCAGGCCCTGGTTAAGTGTAAAGTCCTTGGCTGTTTCAGGCCCTATTCAAGATTAATGACTTCAGACAGGCCCTGAGCAATGAGAGAAACAATCCGGACTGTGTCAGGAAGGATATTACATTGACACATCCTGTGGCTGACAGCTTGTGTCTCTCAGCAGCTGAGGTGAGCATTCGCTTCGAGCAGTAACAGCCGTCACACTCACCTCTTGGCTTTCTGACAAACACAATATAGCTGTACATTTGGTTAAACCTCTTTCGTCTCAGTGAATTCAGTCTATCTGTAACTGTATGATTTTGGTTTAATTGGATTGTTTGTTGTATTTACAGATTGGTTAACTTATTTAATTCATATATTGTCTTTATTTGTTTGTTTAGTGATTGGTTAGTGGAGAGGCAGGAAATGATGATCAGAGGTATTTTTCAAGTATTTTTGTTTTATTTCTCAGTAAGAACATTTTTGGAAACAGGATAAATTTACCTGAGAAGCGGATTTGCATACAATATCAAGACTCAAATTTGCAAATTAAGTTTGTTTTATTTCCCTATGGGATTTTTTTCTTATTTAAAGCCTAGATCTCATTATTTTTTGTTAAAAAGCTGTTTGCCAATGAGACAAGAAAAAATAAGCTTAATTCAACATATATGCTCTGAAGTTACATGCAAAAAAGTCCTATCATCTCACACAATATCACTTCTCAAGTAAATTCATCAGTAGATATTTTAATTAGAGCTGAATTTCATCAACTCACATTCTTTTTTAAACAGGCCACAATGCAGCGGCCAATGAGGGCCTGTGGTTTAATTAATGTTACTGAGAGTGTGGTGTGATGTGCATTAAGGATTATTGGGCTCCTCTAAAGCTTCTTTTGAATGGCCTGTTGTAAGAAGGGTGAGAAGTGTCTGGCTTTGCTGGAAGTGTTTCCTCACCAAGGCCTCTGCGGCACCATAATAACACATTTATGTTCCAAATACATCTCCTCTCGTTTTGTCCTCTTTCCTCTCTTTTTTACTCCTTTGGTTTTTCTCCCCTGCTCTGTCTCGCTCAGTGGGATGGCGAGTGTGTGGTTTCATTACAATATTTCAAATGGAGGCAAAAGGGGGAAAAAAATGAGTTGGTAATTACTACTATTAGCGAGCTCCTGTCACTGGCCCGCACAATGACATGACTAACCATTAGCGTGTAACTATTATGGCTCAAAAGTACATTATTCTTCTAGATTCTTTGCGAGGGCTGATGACATTAATACATGGTCTTATAGAGACACAGATGGGGTCTTGACTCGCCTCCCACACGAGTCAACGCTTCTGGCATTAAAAAGGCCATGAGAGCAGCTGTGGGGGTTGGGCTGAGGGGACATTTTGCTGGAATGAAAAGCAAAAAATTTTTCTTGTATAAATAAAAGATTATTCTGCTAAACTACTTTGTCGGTGGTAAAGTGTGCTGTGCATCCCAAAAGTGAAACGGAAAGATAAAAGTTTAGTACAGGTCTGACTATAAACCTTTCATCAAAATATTGCTAGTATAATAATGCAGTTTGCTGAATGGACTGGCAGCAAAAACAAAGCGAGAGTGGCTGTGTTAAAAAATCTAGTGAGCTGCCTAAAAAG
>JAZGTK010000829.1:0-51132 GCA_036877625.1 Ambastaia sidthimunki
CTTCCAGTTACTTTTAAGGGCTCATAAAGAATCTGTCATAGCAAATTTCTTTTTTGTTATTATAATCCTTCTCAGTGAAAAGACCTTTTATTGTAATTAACTATAGGCTTGTCACCTATAGTAACACATCAGTGACACCTATTCAGTGTTGTTTAGACAGTATCTGAAAGAATTTAGATAATGTTTCTTTATGTTTCTGAATTCTGAATGTAACAACGAGTTCCTGATTATTTCTTTACAGTTTGTTACATGTGAAGCTAGCTTTACAAGGATGCTGTTAAAGTCTGTTATAACATAAATTTCACATTTGAATAATGTGTTTACACAGGAAGGTACAACTATAAAAAATGGGTCACAAAAAATAAAGACTGTGTAAAAACTTCATTTTCAGCCTCAAATTCTTTGAATTACATACATTTTAAGAGTTTGCATAAAATGGCAAAACAGACAGTAAAATAATTTATTTATCTATCATGTATTTATTTATCTGTTTTGTGGCTTTAGTGGTTGTCCAGAATTACTCCCACATTACAGCATGTACCAGCAGAGAATGTGAAGCATGTCAATAAATCTGACTGCCTCACTGCAATCAACCACACTCAGAGGGACCTAGCACTGGTACAGAATATTGCTTATCAATGTTGTTTCCATCTTTCCCCGTTTTGCTCTCTGTCAAAAGCACTCATCTTTCATGCTGCTTTCTGATGCTATATTGCTTTGGTAATAAATTCATTGTCATGTTCTGTGTTGTTCTCCTATTATATCAGCACATATAGCATTGTATATCAACACTGAGTCATTTAATCAATCACTATCTGTAAATCACTCATTCCTTGGATGACTGTATGTGAGAAAAAATATCTGGTCATGGTTGCACCAAATTGTGCATGAAAAGTCAATTATTGAAAGCTATGTTTCTGAGTTCAAACTGAGACATTCTTACTGAAATGACATTTGCAATATGCCACTAAAATGTCATTTGTTAACATTAACTTTGATAATATGACAAAAAAGTACAAAAAAAATCAGAATATGATTTTTTTTATGAATAAAATGTAGGTTGGCTCGCAACCTAAGCACAACATAAGCACTCCACCCCAGAACAGAGCCAGAGAAAGCAAGCTGATTGTGAAGGACTCTTTTCTCTTGAAACACTGGCTGCAGAGTAGGGGAGAGTGGGGACGGTTGCAACACTTTTTGTATTTCCTTCAGTTTCTCAGAGACTTGTTTCAGTTTCTCAGAGACTCTCAGAGAGTTCCCTTTCAGGAACTCAAGCTGCGTCAAAACGCTATGGGAACGCTATCAGCTTTTATGCACTCTGAAACACCTGTTGCAACAATCAATTACGGGGCGTGACGTCACAGACGGGGTGACGTCACAACCAGGAAGCTATAAAACTGCTTGTGTTGCACAGCTCGGGTTCGTGCTTCGCTCCAGGAGGGCTCTCTTCGAGGAGGGAGCCCTCGCTAGCGTTCCCCGCGGTGTTGGTCCCGCTTCCGCTGAGGCGGAACGGCGGCTGCATTCGTGGGGATCGCAGATGAATCTGATGGAGGGAATTGAGACGGGTTCCGCATCCGTCAGGTCCTCCTCCCGTTCTCTGGGGTCGGAAGCACGCTTTGCGGTTTCTTCCCCCCAGAGGGAGGCATCTGCTCTCCAACTCTCGTCCACAGAAGAACTGGACGTTGAGAGTGTGGATGAGCCTGCCGTGTCCCTGCATTATGACGAGCTCGTGGAGGTTGTTACTCAGGCAGTGGCTAGATTAAATATCAGATGGCCCCCCGAGCAGCAGGCTGCTCAGCATAGGAGCCTCTTAGATGAGAGGTTCCTCAGCAGCCAGCGTGCACCTCCACGCCAGAGCCTGTCGTTCTTCCCAGACCTACACACTGAGGTGTCAAGGTCATGGAGTCGGCCATACTCTGCCCGCCTGTTTGGCCCTGCCTCCGCTATGTATGGCAATGTGGCAGGGCTTAGCGAGCAGAGGTACAAGGGGGTGGAACAGTCGTTAGCCAGCTATCTGTCCCCCGGCGCGGCGTTGTCCTTGAAGGCTCCGGCCCAGGGGGTATGTGGCAGCAGGTCAGGCTGGTGCTTCCCTGCACACCATAGCGGTGCTGCAGGCGTACCAAGCCGAGCTACTGAGGGGCATGGACGAGAGCGAGGCCCTCACATCCAAGGATGTGATGGAGCTGAGGAAGACTGCCGATTTGTCCCTGCAGCCCTGGTGGCCGCAGAGAGGCATCTCTGGCTGACCCTGTCCAACAGGAAAGAGAAGGACAGGGTCTTCCTTCTGGACGCCCCGCTGGTGCCTTCTGGGTTATTCGGTGACTCTGTGCATACGGTCATCGAGAGTTACCAGGAGGCACGTAAGCAGGCGGAGGCGTTCCAGCGCTTCCTCCCTCGCCGCTCTTGTTCCCTGGGGACTGCTAGATGGGAGCAGTCCCTCCCACATGCCGCCTCGTCACATAGGGACACGCAAAAGCGGAGGACCAGAAGTCCTCCAAGCCAGATCTGAGGACTGTGATAGCCTCCAGGAGGATTTCTGGCCAGGGGAAAAGGCCCTGACTATTTGCCAGGGCCTCAGAGGGTAGCCCCACCTGGTGCAGAGCGTGGTCAACCGCATTATACGGTGCCCGCGGATGCCCAGGGCCCTCCTGGGACCCAGCTGTTAACCCTGCCGCCTCCTGGGTTTCAGGGCACAGCGGTCTCCCCACGTTCACCACAGCTCATGTCCCGAGAGGCATGGGAGCTGTACAATCCTCAGCCTCTGCGGAGGTCCCTAGATTGCTTATATCGGCCTGTCCCTGCAGGTCATCTGCCCCAGGGATCTTATTCTCTCATAGTAGACATGCCAGTGGCCAGCCCAGAGAGGCTGGTACCCCTGAAAACCTTTTTGGCAGTGTGGAAACTTCTGCCAAGTGTGTCTCGTTGGGTCCTGCACACTATAGAACATGGCTACAGCATCCAGTTCGAGTCTCGCTCCCTTTTGGGGGACTCAGAAGTACATACTCTCCTGAGGAAGGAGGCCATCGAGGTGGTCCCTCCTCGGTTTAGGGAAGCCAGGCTTTACAGCCGTTACTTCATAGTCCTGAAGAAGGGTGGGGGACTGCGTCCCATACTAGATTTACGGCTCTTGAACCGCTCAGTCAAACGCCTGACGTTCAAGATGCTCACGGTGAAGCAGGTTATATCCCAAATCAAGTCTGAGGACTGGTTTGTCACCATAGACCTAAAAGATGCCTATTTCCATATTCCCATCCTTCCTCAGCACAGGAAGTTCCTGCGGTTTGCTTTCAGGGGCAAAGCATACCAGTTTCGAGTTCTTCCCTTCGGTCTTGCACTCTCCCCCCCGCACTTTCACCAAATGTGTAGACACGGCCCTAGCCCCGCTTCGGCTTCAGGGCATTCGCATACTGAACTACATCGACGATTGGTTGATTTTGGCTCTGAAGGAGCCTTTGTCGGTTCGACATCGAGATGTCATCCTCGCTCACATGAAAGAGCTGGGGTTCCGACTGAACGCCGAAAAGAGTGTGCTTTCTCCAGTACAGAGACCCACCTATCTTGGCGTCGTATGGGATTCGATCACGATGCGGGCACGGTTATCCTCGCTACAGTCACGAGATTCAAGCAGGGCCAGTCCTTCACTGTCAAGCAGTTTCAACGACTGCTAGGGCTCATGGCAGCAGCATCCAATATCATACCTCTTGGCCTGCTGTACATGAGACCTCTACAGTGGTGGCTCAAAAACAAGGGGTTCTCCCCGAAGGGGAATCCCTTCCGCATGATCAGAGTCATGAGATGATGTATCCGTGCTCTGGACATGTGGATGCAACCTTGGTTCCTCTCACAGGGCCCGGTGCTGGGAGATCTTGGTCAGATGCATCCCTCACCGGTTGGGGTCCCGCAGTCTGTGGACAGGGTGCCATCTTACTTGGCACATCAGTCGCCTAGAGATGCTAGCAGTATTTCGAGCTCTGAAGCATTTCCTCCCAGACCTGAGAGACTGTCATGTGCTGGCGCGCACCGACAGCACGGCGGTGATCGCTTACCTAAATCACCTGAGGCTGAGTTACCCCCTGGGACCTGGCCATAGTTTTGGAGGCTCTATGTGCTCCTCCCTTTGAACCAATACATCAGATCTCAGACCTGCATTTGTCGGCCAAAGTTTCTTTTAGCCATCACCTCTCTGAGGACAGTTGGTGACCTCCAGGCCCTCTCTGTGGCCCCTGCATATTTAGACTTTGCGCTCGGTTTGGCCAAAGCGTTTTTATACCCTCGGGCGGGTTATGTACCCAAGGTGCCCACCTCGACCCTACGGCCGGTCGTGCTCTAGGCTTTCTGTGCTTCCCCCTTCCAAGATAATGACCAGGAGAAGCTACATCGTTTGTGTCCAGTGCGAGCACTGCACACCTATGTCCAAAGAGCTGCCCTGTGGAGAAAATCTGACCAGCTGTTGGTCTGTTTCGGCCCACACAAGAGGGGCCTGCCTGCTTCTAAGCCTACTATCAGTCGCTGGATTGTTGAGGCAATCAGCGTCGCCTATGAGACCTCTGGACTTCCCCCTCCTTTGGGGATCAGGGCTTATTCCACTCGGGGTATGGCGGCCTCTAAGGCCCTCTCTGCAGGTGTCCCACTTCAGGACATCTGCAACGCTGCTGGATGGTCCACTCCCCTGACCTTTGTCAGATTTTATGGCCTAGATATGCAGGCCACTGCTGGATCTGGGTACYGCCTGCCTGCGCTTGCCTCATTCAGTTCGAAGCTAACCCGAGCTGCGCAACACGAGCGGTTTTATAGCTTCCTGGTCGCGACGTCCCCCCGTCTGTGACGTCCCGCCCCGTAATTGATTGCTGCAACAGTTGTTTCAGAGTGCATAAAATAGCGTGATTCAGAGTGATAGCGTTCCCATAGCGTTTCGACGCAGCGTCTCGTTCCCTTCAGGGAACCAGGGTTACATACGTAACCTGAGACGTTTTTTGTGGAAAGATAAAAAAAATTCTGTCAGATACCTACCAACATTGCTGTAACATGCGTACGTATGATAATATATGTACAATTTAAACTTTAAACAGACAAAGTCAAGCGTTGGAACTGACCCCTAGCAGGGGACGGTTGCAACAGTCCACAGGGACAGTTGCAATATTCATTAAAATGCAATAATAAAAAACATTATATAACATCATATTGCAATTTCCTTATATTATTTGTGAACAAACAAAATGTTAAGTGGTTCAGTTGTTAAATTTGTTAAATTGGCTGTATAATGACAAAGACTAGTAAAACAATATGTACAATGTTTTAGTTATTTATTACACCTACAAAGAATTGAAACAACAAAATATTTTTATGAAAATCGAGACTGAAATTTTACTAAACTACTTCTGTGAACTCCTGAACTGAACTGTGTATGTGTGTGCGTGTATCTGTTTGTGTAAGGTGTATGCATGTGACAGAGAGGTTAAGAGAGAAAGAAATTAGTCCACATCAGACTCGCAGTTGTGGCAAGTATAATTTGCTCCCCCATCCAGTGCATTACCAGCACTGAACCAAACCTCTCTTGGTCTCAGGTAACTCTCCAAACAAACAATGCAAAATCCTCTTCTTTGACAAGCTTTAATGCATCAATGTTGTGATAAGGGACACTTGATGGCTATGCCTATTAGGAGCTAAAAAAAAACACAGATTTGAATTATATGAATGAATAATGCTTAACAAAAACAGTTTAGAAAGCATGAGAAATATTGTGAACATTAAAAAAATACTTTTTTACCTCAAAGTTAGTTTTTACCTGAAGGAATGGTCACATATGCCTAATTTCTTTTAGATAAGGGGAGGGGTTAACTAAACGTACAGTATTAGTGTCATCACTCTAGCCCATTCCTGTTTGGAGGAATAAGTCATGTTGCAACTGCCCCATGTTGCAACCGTCCCCACACCCCTACTAACTTTGAAGACTTTTTAAAATCAAAATATAGGGAAATATAGAGTTTACATGTTCCAATAAACATGGAAGCTACTATAGAGGTATTGATTAACATTAACCAATCCTCTATTATCCTCCCAGAGGATTAGAGGAAATTATTACATTTTAATGAATTTGTGATGGCATGGGATCTTTTATGAACTTAAATTAAACATTTTAAACAAACTACTACTTGGCTTGCTTGCTTTAAATTATTGGATAATTTGTCTTAGTGACAAAAAAGATTAAATGTTACACTAAAACATTTTTTATGCTGGCTAAAATGTTTTTTAATTTTTTGACTAAAGGGCCCCTGCCCATGTTACTAAAAGTGTTTCTAAATGAATGTTGTGATGCTAATATTTAATGACATTATTACTGAGGAGCCCCAACTGCCTTGGGTAAGCAGATGTCTGTTTAAGCAAATGTCTATTTAAATTGGCCTGTGAAAGCTTTGACAATGGCAGCCAAAAAAGAAACCCTATAAATCTTTTGAGATTGTGAGCCCTGAGCTGTGGCCCTTAGAACCGTCTCTTTGTTTCAGAATCAGAATTAGCTTTATTCGCCAAGTGTGTGCGCAGACACACAAGTAATTTGTTGAGATATGCATATGTATTTATATAATACTTGAGAAAGAGGCAGTATTCAGAGATGGAGGATGAATTACAGAAATGAATGACAAAAAACACAGGTAATGATTCCTGTGTTAGCTGTTTAAGTGGGAGATGGCATGAGGGAAAAAACTGTTCCCTTTCAGGAACTTGAGCTGCGTCGAAACGCTATGGAAACGCCTCCAGCATTTATAGGCTCTGAATCACGTGTCAAATCATCCAATCAGGGGGCGATACGTCACAGGTGGGGAGACGTTGCGACCAGGAAGCTATAAAAGCATGTGCGTTTGCATTGTCTGTCCATTGTCTCTTATTGCTCTTTGCTTTAGCTTTGTAAAAGTTGTCTTGCGTTTTTTTGTCTGTGTTATCTAGAGAAAAAAACATGCCAAAAGCTAAAGCAAAGAGCAATAAGGAGGAAAGCGCTCAACATTTCATTTTAAACTGGAGGTTGAGAGCGTTGATGAACCCCCTGTTTCCCCCCGGTTTGAGGAGTTATTGGAGGTAGTAACTCATGCTGTGGCCAAACTAAACATCAGTTGGCCCGCCGAGCAGCAGACAGGGCCACAGAAAAGTCTGTTAGATGAACCTTTCTTGCATGGCCAGTCTGCACCTCCACGTAAGAACCTTCCATTTTTTCCGGATCTGCACACTGAGATGTCCAGATCCTGGGCAAAGCCATACTCGGCCGGTATATTCAGCCCTGCCCCTGGCAATGTGGCAGTGCTGACCAAGCATGGCTATAAGGCGATGCCCCGGGTGGAACAGGCATTAGCGGGCTACCTGTCCCCTGGCGTGGTATCGTCACTGAAGGCTCAATTCCTGYCCYCTAAAGCATTAAAAACAAACTTTGAGCTTGTGGGCAGGGGGCACATGGCGGCAGGTCAGGCCGGTGCTTCATTACACACTATGGGCGTGCTACAGGCCTATCAGGCTGACCTGCTAAAAGAGTTAGATAAGGGTGAGGGCCTGACACCAGAGGGTGTAAGTGAACTTAGAAGAACCGCTGACCTCTCTTTGCGGGCTACCAAAGAGACCGCTCATGCAATTGGACGGTCTATGGCAGCCCTGGTAGTCGCAGAGAGGCACCTGTGGTTGACCCTGTCCGACATTAAGAGGGAGGACAGGGTCTTCCTGTTGGACACCCCGCTTGAGCCTTCTAGTCTGTTTGGCAACGCTGTAGACTCTGTTGTCAACAGGTTCCAGGAGGCTTGCAAGCAAGCTGAGGCGTTTCAGCGGTTCCTCCCTCGCTGCTCTCTATCTCTTGGGGCTGTTAGGCAGGAACACAGGTTACGCGGGGCTTGTCATCGAAGCCTGGTAAATCAAGACAGGATCTGAGGACCGCCTTGATCTCCAAGAGGGCTTCGAAAAAGTGGTCCTGACCAAAGATAGTCAGGGGGCAGCCCCATCTGGGAGGCAGTGGGTTTGACAGCACCCGCTCCTCCTCAAGGCCCTCTGGAGGCCAAACTGTTAACCCTGCCACCTCTGTTGTGTCAGGGTGCAGCAGCCTCAAACATTGGCTCCCTCCAGTGTTTGCCAGTATCAGCAGACATGAAGGTCACCACTATTAGACAAATCAGATCGGAGCTTCCCGGCAGGACCTTCTTTACAGGGCACCGATCAATGTACTCAAAATTCACTAGAGGCCAGTCTTGAGTGGCTGGTACCCTTAAAAGACTATCTGGCAGCCTGGAAAGCACTGCAATCCAGTTCAGTCACAGTCTGCCTGTTTTCGGCGGGATTCTCCCCACACTGGTGGGTTCCACTCAGGCTCTAGTTATGAAACGAGAAGTAGAGACTCTCTTAAGGAAGGAGGCCATAGAGTTAGTTCCTCCTCAACTCAGGGAATCAGGGCATTACCCTACTTCATAGTTCCCAAGAAAGATGGGGGGATGAGTCCCATCCTAGCTCTGCGTCTTTTGAACCGCTCAGTCATGAAACTGAAGTTCAAGATGCTAACTGTGAGTCAGGTTGTGAATCAAATCAGGTCAGAGGACTGGTTCGTCACGATAGCTCTGAAAGATGCGTATTTCCACATCCCATCTTTTCCCCACACAGGAAGTTCCTGAGGTTTGATTCAGGAGTAAGCCTCAGGGGCAAAGCTTACCAATACCGGGTGCTTCCTTTTGGCCTAGCACTCTCACCCCGCACTTTCACAAAGATTGCGGATGCAGCTCTGGCACCTCTGCTATACCAGGGCATCCGTATACTCAATTATATCGACAATTGGTTGATTTTAGCTCATTCAGAGCAGGTTGCAGTTTGACATTGAGATGTCATTCTAAATCATATAAAACAGTTGGGGTTCAGACTAAACACAGAAAAAAGCGTGCTTTCTCCAGTGCAGAGAACAACTTATCTGGGTGTAGTTTGGGATTCGATAATGATGCAGGCACATTTGTCCCCTGCTCAAGTAGATTTGAGCCTAAGTGCAGTCAAGAGAGTCAGAGAAGTCCAGTCACTCACTGTACAGCAGTTTCTGCTTAGTCTCATGGCAGCCACTTCCAATGTCATTTAATTCGGTCTGCTGCACATGAGGCCTTTACAGTGGTGGCTTAAAACCAAGGGGTTTTCCCCGAGGGGAAATCCTTCCCACCAAATCAAAGTCACGCGGCGCTGCCTATGGGCCTTAGACATGTGGAAAGAACCTTGGTTTCTTACTCAGGGCCTGGTACTGGGCGCTCGTTGTCGCTGTGTTACACTAGCAACAGATGCATCCGTTACTGGTTGGGGGGAGGTCATGAGTGGCCACCCAGCCCAGGGTCTATGGAGAGGTCGCCAGCTTTCTTGGCATATCAACTGTCTGGAGATGCTGGCAGTATTCCATGCTCTCACACATTTTCTCTCAGACCTGAGAGATCACCATGTGCTGGTCCGCAATGACAGCACTGCGGTGGTCACCTATATCAACCACCAGGGAGGTCTGCGATCGCGCCCTCTTTACAAATTAGCACGGCAGATCCTTGTGTGGTCCCAGGGAAAAAAAAGTTAATATCCCTGGATGTCTCAATGTGGGAGCAGACACCCTGTCGAGGCAGGGGCCGAGGCCGAGGCCTGGGGAATGGAGGCTTCACTCCGAGGTGGTGAAGCAGATATGTAGAATATTTGGGCAGGCTCGAGTGGACCTCTTCGCCTCTTTCGAGACTGCGCAATGTGGTTCTCTCTAGTTCATCCAGCTCCCCTGGGACTGGATGCCATTGCACACACGTGGCAGAGGCTATGTCTGTATGCTTTCCCTGTCTGGTCCCGGGAGTTCTGGAAAAGATACGCCAGGACACAGTGTCTGTGCTCTTAGTAGCCCCGTTCTGGCCAACTCGAATATGGTTCTCAGAGCTGATAGATCTATTAGACGGTTCTCAGTGGGAGATTCCCATCAGGAGAGACCTTCTTTCTCAGGTGAAGGGTGCCATCTTACACCCCTGCCCAGAACTATGGAAGCTGTGGTTCAGAACAGAGGTTGTGGAGACCATTCTGCAATCCAGAGCTCCCTCTACGAGGAAACTGTATGCCCTGAAGTAAAATCTTTTCACTTCATGGTGCAGAGAACGACAGCAGGACCCAGTTGCCTGCACTATAAATGCAGTCCTGGAGTTTCTGCAAGCTCGATTCTCTGCAGGCCTAACCCACTCCACCTTGAAGGTTTACGTGGCATCTATCTCTGCTTACCGCACTTCGTTAGGTGGTTATCCAGTAGGCAGACACCCTTGGGTTACACGTTTGCTCCGAGGTGCACTAAGGCTGAGGCCCCAGGTACGATCCCTCCGTGGGACCTAGCTGTGGTACTAGAAGCTCTTTGCGCTCCACCTTTCGAGCCCATTGAGGATATATCCAATTATCTTCTATCAATCAAAACTGCTTTTATAGCTTCCTGGTCGCGACGTCACCCTGCCTGTGACGTATCGCCCCCCGATTGGATGATTTAACATGTGATTCAGAGCCTATAAATGCTGGAGGTGTTCCCATAGCATTTCAATGCAGTGTCTTGTTTCCTTCAGAGAACCAGGGTTACATATGTAACCTGAGACGTTTTTATGCCAAGATGTTCTAGTGCACAGAGATCTGTAACTTCTGCCTGAAGGGAGGAGTGCAAACAGGTTGTGGCCGGGGGGGGAGGGTTCTATGATGATAGCTGCCCGTATCCTGAAGGTTGGGCATGTGCACACCAATGATCCTTTCTGCTGTCCTAACAGTCTGTTGCAGTCTTCTTGTATCTGATTTGCTGGCTGTCCCAAACCAGAAGTTATAGAAGAGCACAGAACTGACTCAATAACAGCTGAGTAAAACTGTGTCATCTGCGCCTGTGGCAGGGTGAAGTTTTTCAGTTGACGAAGGAAGAACAACCTCTGCTGGGCCTTTTTCACAATGGAGTCAATGTGAATATCCCACTTCAGGTCCTGAGAGATGGTGGTGTCCAGGAACTTGAATGACTCCACTGCAGCCACAGTGCTGTCCATGATGGTAAGAAGGGGGAGAGCAGGGGGGGTTTCTCTTGAAGTCCACTATCATCTCCACAGTATTGAGCATGTTCAGCTCCAAGTTGTTGTGACTGCACCAGACAGCCAGCTGCTTAACCTCTTGTCTGTAAGCAGACTCGTCACCATCCTGGAAGGGTTTACAATGTTTCTATTTTAATTTAGTCACACTTTGTAGAATTCTTCACAAGCACATTTCTAATTTCTATAGTTGTAGTTCTCTAGTTGTATTTGGATGGGTCTGTAGCTGTGGGCATTTATTGGGCCCCTTTAAGGTTGCTGTAGCTCAGCTGGTAGAGCATTGCATTAGCAGCGCAGAGGTTGTGGGTTTGATTCACAGACAACACACATACTAATAAAATGTAAACATTGCATGTGCTGTAAGCTACTTTGGAAAAAGTTTCTGAATGCATAAATGTAATGAAAAGTTAAATGCGTCTATATTTTTTAAAATATAGTCTGAATTCTGAGTCAGTATGTAAAATGTATACAATTTAGTGGATTGATTGTGGTTATATTTCAGATATAAAATATTCATTATACCAGATGTAAAAATGTCAAAATATAAAAGTCTGGCTTATAATCTTTTTATAACGCTGTTATAAAAGTTTGTTTAAAAAACATTAACTTATTATTCTCAAATGTTTTACATAATTTACAGAAACACACAACTCTGTCTGTTGTCTAGGGTGAAATAAAAGCATGCTTACAATTACCAGAAAAATAATAAATTTATGAGTTTAACATTTTATGCATTTTTTTCTGCAACACATTGCAAGTCTATTTTCAACCATAAATTCATATTTACTATACAGCACAGTTTAAAAGCACCAGAAAACAGCTGACATAAAAAAGTATTGGCTTCCAGAGAATGACTGACTTGTAAAGAAGCAGAAGATCTTGAACTCACTGTCATACCAGGGGTTTAAGTTGACCCAAAAGGGCATACGAGGTCAGCATGAAGCTTTGAAGAAGTGAGAGAGGAAGTTGTTGATGTTATGATGTTGATGTGCCACGTGTTGGTCTGTTATTTAGGGAAGGAAATTTTCTGCCCATTGGCATTTTATCACTTCAGCATTTAACTCACTCTGCAATATGTGCTCTGATGTAACAATGCTATTGTAACACCCCTGTTTGGACTGTCTGTTTGGTTTCTCCCATGTCATGCCCATATTTGGATTTCCTGTTGTTTAGTGTAATGAGTCTCACCTGTTTGTAATTAGTCCTTGTTATCAATGTGCTTTATAAGTTGCTCCCTGTTTAGTTTGTCTTTGTCTGGTATTATTGATACGTTGGGTGTCCTGCCTTGTTGACCTGTATTGTTTGTGGATTATCTCAATTAAACACTTTTGATTGGATTCCACGTTGTTTTGGTCTTGCCCTTGAGAGCGCCCTGTGAAAGAATACCAGACCGAAACAAAAGCGGCGCTTAAATCCCACTTTTATTTTTGTTGGTTTTGTTTTTGTCCTGTGTCAGTTTTGTGTACAACGTTATGTATAGCCCGTCCTTCCTCATGCTGGAGCATGGGGAGCGCTCTCTCGAAGACTACACTAGCGACTTTATTGCCCTTTCGGAGTTTACGCACTACCAGGACTGCCATCTTTGCTGCTTCTATCATGTTAAACTCAACGATGCCACTATAGCACAGCTGTCTGTGGAAGGTCCTCGAGAGCGCTTTGTGGCCTATGTTGAGTGGGTACTGGTGTCCTGCGGATCGCCAATGACCATTGAGGTCGTAAAAAAGGATGACAGACCCAGTGCCCAGCCCTCCATCATCCTGGAGTGCAGTGCCACAGCCCATCGCTGGTGGAAAGCTTGAGCCCCAGGTGACCGACGAGCCATTGCAGGATAGTGCGACAGAGCTAAGGATCACATGAGCCCGAGCTGGTGTCGTCAGACCAGGTGCATGAGCTGGCAGTAGAGCTTGTCGTGGATGACTTTGACGAGGGAGGCTCCGCCCACTGCACAAGCGCTGAGGGTGAGCCTACACTGGGTATTACGATGTTGAATCAAGACTTCCCACCCACCCTCCCCCTCTTGCCTGAATCTGCCATGCTGAATCAGCCACACCACTGCTGTGAGCTGACAGTCCCTCTGCTCACCCTCAGCCCACCATCTGTGCGGTGGCTGAGCTGCAGGTCTGCCAGCTACCAACTGCACCGTGGCTGAAAGATCCCTCATCGCCATCTCCTGTCTCTGAATCCTGGACTCTGCCCTTTGACCCTGCAGCTCCACCAAGCCACCAAGCTCCCTCGTCTACACCCTGGCCCGTCAGTCCACTAGCTCCACCGGCTCTGCCTTGGTCTGTCGTTGACCATCCATCGCCTCTGGATTACACTCCTCCGGCTATGCCTTGTCCCTCCATCCCACCGGCTCTGTCAAGCTCCTCCATCCCTCTGGCTCCACCTCAGTCCTCTGTCGCACCGGCTCCACCGCATCCTTCTGGATCCCTGCCTTTGCCTCGGTCACTGGTGACATCTGCTCCACCTTGGCCCTCCGGGTCCTCGTTGTCATTTGGGATTATCGACTATCCGTCTCTACCTCGGGCTCCACGTCCAACTGCTCCGGCTCCGTCGATTTCCCCCAGGAGCCGTCAGCCCTTCCTCCATGGCTCCTCCCTCCGTCGGCACCACCATGGACCGCCATCATGGCTGTGGCCTGGGTCTTGCTCAGGTACTCCTGTTCCGGATCCCTCCTGTGTCTCCCTTGGCTCCTCCCCTCGTCACCTCTCTGGACTCTGTTTGTCCCCCTCCCAGGAGTCCGACTTTCGCCAAAGCCTCCCCCAAAGACTGTCTGTTTCTTTCTGTTTTGCTACGGCGCAAGGTCGCACCTTCTGGAAGGGGGAATACTGTAACACCCCTGTTTGGACTGTCTGTTTTGTTTCTCCCATGTCATGCCAATATTTTATTTAGTGTAATGAGTCTCACCTGTTTGTAATTAGACCTTGTTATCAATATGCTTTAAGTTAGTCCCTGTTTAGGTTGTCCTTGTCTGTTATTATCGTTATGTTGGGTGTTCGTCTGTTCCTGCCTTGTTGACCTGTATCATTTGTGGATTATCTCAATTAAACACTTTTGATTGGATTCCATGTTGTTTTGCCTTTGACAGCACCCCGTGACAGCTATCATTAAAATTGATAATGGGTACTAAATATTTACTGGCATCATAGAAGGATCAGTAACACTTTACAATGAGGTCTCATTCATTAACACGAATAAATACATTAGCTAACTAATGAGTAACACACTTTACAGCATTTATTACTCCTTGTTAATGTTAGACAACACAGTTGTTCGCTGTTCATTTATGTTTGTTACATTTGTACAATTAATTGACCAAGTTAAGTCAAGTGTCCTGAAGCTGGTTGCCCATTTAAGCTTATTCAAACTTTTTTTTTTTTTTTACTGCTTTGGGTAAACATGTCTTGCCAAAAGCATAAATATAAATATAGAACCGAATCTATCCAATAGGTCTGAATATTAAGTTAACAACGTTTATGGGTCAGAATAATCTGTGTCACTTTGGACCTGCGAATCAGGGACACTGATATAGTTTTTTAGGTGGGCAAGGTAAGAACTGAACTGCCTGAATCTATTATAGAGGTAATTTTCAACTTTTCCACCTTTCCTAGGAGTTATGATTGAGATTATTGAAATATTCCTCAGATATATTAACAGAACCTTTTATTGAATAGTGATTATTACCAATGCAGACCTGCCTGTATTATACACATCCCTCCTCCTCCAGCCAGTCATTTCATCATTCTTTACACTTGTATTTCATCAGCAGGGCCCATTTCCAGCAAAATAATGAGGTCTAAAAGAGAATAAAACACCCCTCCTGCAGTGCAGACTCGCTTCTGCACTATATTACTTATAGAGCACAGTCCACTGTTAATATAATAGTGAAGCTCAAGGTGTAGCTTCACGAGGTATACTAAAATGGTTTGTCTACAACTTTCAGGAATGTTTTCACCTTTTTATGATCTTAATATTTTGACCATTATGTTTAACATCATGTAATATTTTAACACCATTTGGTCCACAGTTTTTTCCCAATTTTACTATCCAATACATGGCTTAGCTCTATTATAAAGTTCACCAGAAATCTCATCTTTGATGATTATGCTTAATTTGCAGCACACCAAATAATTTCGGCTCCTGTGGCTGAAAAAGATATTGGTAATCACCAGACCTGTGCTTGTTGAACTTTGAAAGCTGGGGCTTTCTGAGATTCAGGGGTAACAGGGGCAATCATCTCAGCAGGCCACATGGCTGGTTATCTGACATACTGAATGCAGGTGCAAAGTGGGAGGAAAGCACCTAGCATTTCATCTCTGCTTTTGCTTAAAGCCTTGACCTCCTGTGGAGATAGCTTTGCCTTGCCACATTTACAAAGCCATTACAGGGCACTGTTATCCCTTGTTAGGAGGCACAATTTACTACCATTCATTTACTTCTATTCTCTGAGGTCTAAAAACTATGACTTTAAATAGGCAACATCACCCCAACAGAATCCTTGTGTTTTTATCATAGTCTTAAGGCTTAAAAATGATGGCTTGTAACATCATTCAAAGAAAGGATTTGCAAAAGACCAGCTTTGGTGTTATATTGTCAGCGCTCAATAAAAATACATTACTGTAGTTTTAAGAGTAATTTAAACAAGTTCGCATTTACTAGAACTTTCATTGCACAGGATTAACAATATAGTTTCTTAATTCAATTATTGCAAATGTTAAACCGATAGGATTTAGCAGCCAGTATACGGCTGGAGGTGGTGATTCAAGGGGTGTGTTCAATGACGTACGCACTCTGAAATAAGTAAGAGCGTTCAGTGACAGGCGGAGCAGAGCAGACTTTACCGTGTTTCCCGAAATCTCATCAAAAACATTGATATATACTAGCCCACTTTTCTTTCTTGCTGACTCTAAAGCAAGCTTTTCGTCACATTTAAAATGACAACGAACGATAGAATACACATTTGGGATACTTACCGAATCTAGTGTAAAGACTCACGGTGCATCCAGTGTTGAAAACACTGATTGCAACAGGTAAGTTTATTTTATCCAATATCTTATTGTTTTACATTTTGGTGCTAACTTTATTTCAGTCGAATGTTAACGTTTACATTAGGCGTGCATGCTCAGATACATTTGATTTTGGAGAAGGCGTTCGGAGTCACATGACATAAGCTAATTAATAAAAGTATGCAGAATATCCCACATTCAGTCACTTTTTTAATTTATTGCAAATCCTCAAAATGAACAGGTTTCATTTGCACAGGCACACCATTCATTGTTAAATATGGTTATACATAGCTTTCTTGACAAAAAAGAAATTAAGTAACAGAACTGTAATTGACATTAACTTTGAATAATTTCCAGTGTTTTTTAATAGTGTGTGACAGAGACAAGTCTGTTTTTATATTTCATGAGTAGGATAGCTTGAAAACTATCAACATGAATGTTTTTAACAACATCCACATTGTGCCCCAGTTCAGTTTTTTATGTTTACCATTAAAAACTGCAGGTCTATTGGGTCATTTGTGTGAACTCCTAAAAGATTATTTACACTAAACTGACTTGCCCTGTTTTTCTTTTGTCTTGACAAACCGGTCCACATTTTTCAGCTATCAAATCAGTGCACCCTGCATCACTTGTTAGCCATGAGGCTGCATGTTAGCCATGAGTCCACTTGTTTTGGGATTTATGCACAGAATTCATGCATGGTGATTATGGTTTAAGCTATCAAATCAGTGCACCCTGCATCGCTTAGGACCCATGTAAGCCATGAATCCACTTGTTTTGAGATTTATGCACAGAATTTATGCATGGTGATTATGGTTTAAGGAGAACTGCTTAATTTGCTTGGACAAGTAATAAAGTACATTTAAGTAAATATAACACATACTGTGAGGCACTAATTATTTAAACATAGTTTTATATATTTTATTTGTTTTTATTTATTTTAAACATGTTTTAATGTTTTTACATGTTATTAGAAGATTTAAACAAAAGTTTGCATTAGACCTGAGGCTGGTCTTTCCCTCGTTCCAAACACTCCTGCACAGGGCAAGGTTTCCATCTTGCCTTCACTCCCCTATCCATTTTCCTATTTCAGAGGGAAAGAGGGAGGAAAGCTGTAGAGGGAAGATCACACTATGGCCTTGGTCTTTTGTTTGGTATGCATTGCTGGCCAGGGGCTGGGTGCTCTTTTTCCTTAAGAGCCTACGTCATGGTAATATGTCTGTCTGTAGAGAATTAATGCAGGCAGTTGGAAGTCTTTGCCTTGTCGAACTCTCCCCCATGTCTTCTTCTTTGTCGTAGTCTTTTATATACTCTTCTAAAATGAAATGTTTGTGTTACTGTAGAGAGGAAGAGTTTACGGGGTTTAAGGTTACTGGGTCTTTAATAAGGAGGAACATTCCACATTATTATATGCTGTTAATACTTCATTTCCAAGTGACTTACAAATGAGGAACATCACCAACAATTTGTTATTAGAGCCAACAATATTCTAATTAAACAATGTGAAATTTAGAGTAAAAGCATGATTACTACACAAGCTACAAAAGCAATACAATTCAAAAACAAAAAAAGAGAGAGAAATAAAACTTTTTTATATAAAGGAGCGTTATAGCTTTAGCTATTTAAATTTGATTTTGTAAGAAATATCATATTTTAAAACAATGCGAAAGAAAAATAAAAAGAAAGTGTCCAACTTGTATTTACCCAATTTAGTACTTATTAAGCATTAGAAATTCACTGCCTGTAAGTTAATTTGACATCTTTGTGACTCTTCAGGCTGATGCAAAAAGAGGTTTCTAGGGAAATTAGAATATTTGTTAGTTTGCATAAATTTGTTTTTAAAATTATACTGTATGTAACACTAATTGTAATTAACGTTACAGGTTGCTTAAAATTTCACTTCTTTACATGAATCAAAACGTGTCATGACTGTGCATGATATGTCTTTTGTTCATGCAGTATGTTTTCCGCTCTCTGTCATCTTGCAGTAGCATGTGCTGTATGTTTTGGCCATTTGCCTGTCTGCTTTGAAACAAGAGTTCAAAAGTCTTTCACTGACTGAGGTTGAGTCATCTGTCGAGTCTGGATAGACAGTGTTGCTAACTGCTCTTCAAGTACACATCAAGAGTGTGTAAGTAGAACTATACTTGTATTTCATTTTTGGGGTAGAATGACACACTACAGGTCTGATTGACATAAAAATGTTTGTCTTTATTATGCCATATTGATTCATTTTAATTAGGTGCTGTGATTGTTTGAGAGAGTTGAAGAGAACATTTAATCTTCAGGCCCCAGACTGCCTTTTAAAATAGCAACATACAGTTTTATACTTTATAAGAATTCATAAGGCAATTGTAAAGTATCTGCAAGAGAAGTGGTGTTATTCTTGTGAATATATTAGGTATTGGACTTGAAACAGTAAACGTAGTAAACCTGACAGAACCTGTTGCAGGGTGCTGCAGGATATTGTCTCAGTTTTGGTTTCTTTTGAGCCAGATGATGAGTTCATCCTGTCAGCGTAGGATAAGGATCTGACGACCGTCAGCTAGGAGGGTGCTGAGGCAGACCAGCCTCCTCTTTCAGCCACATTTAAGGAGCTGGTTGAGATGATTTCTCATACTGTTGAGAAACTGAGCTTTGAATGGCCAGATGCCCTCCAAGCAGTATAGTTTGGTGGGCAAGACATATGCAGCAACGGATCAGGCTGGTGCGTCCCTGCACACTATAGCAGTTTTCCCTAACCCTAAGACCTGGACCAAGGTGAATGATTAGAACCAGATGCTGTTCAGGAGCTTTGCCAAGTCACAGATCTCGCCCTTCGTGCCACCAGGCAGACAGCCCATGCTATTGGCCATTTTATGGCTGCTTTGGTGGCAATGAAGAGGCTCAAACTATCCGGCATGTGGGATGGAGATAAGGCCTTCCTGCTGGATGTTCTGATTGCTTCTTAGGGTCTGTAGCAATCAGAGGTGTTCCTCTCCTTCGCCTCTGAGGCCAGGTAGCTGCGGCGTCAGGTGGTCCATCCATCTCCTCTCACATTTTCTTCTGCCTACAGGCAGCAGCAAAAGGCCGGTGTAGCAGCTCAAGCTCCCCCACAGAGACCTAGGGAGGCTTGGCAGCACATGCAGGTCTTGTGGAAAGTTCAATCTGATGCCAGCAGCAATATACTGGGGGCCAGTCCCATAAAGAGGGGTTCCTGTGCACATCCACACCTTGTGCCAGATCCCCCTTAGAGCCCCCAGCAAATGTTTTTTTTTCCATGCCTGAGACATTAAGGTGTCTCAGAGGGCAGAAGTACTTGGCTGTTCCATCTTCTCTTTTTCATGTCCACATACTTTCTGCTAGTTCTATGAATCAGGAGACTGGACAGGCAAAGAGGATGATACCTCTTTTTGATTTTCTGGCAGTGGGGAAACTTCTGCAGATTGTGTGTCATATTCAGCCTGAGAACTGGTTTGGAAAGGATGCATGCTTTCACATTGAGATATTGCCAGAACACAGGAAGCTTCTCAGGTTCACTTTTGGTGGCAGAGCTTATCAATATTAAGTGCTTCTCTTGGGCCTTCCTTTCTAAATTACATAGATGACTGGCTAGTCATGGCCAGCTCTCAAAAATTAGCTACATAGCATCGAGTTGTGATGTTAGCTCATATAAGGTGCATAGAGCTGAGACTTAACCCCAGAAAATGCATGCTTTCTTCAGAGAACTGCTTTTCTAGGGGTAATTAGGACTCCATTATGAGTTGGGCACAATTGTCGCCTGCACGTGTGGAGTCAGTCCTTGCCATTGTGAGCAGCATTTGGCTGTGCCAGCATCTAACAGTCCTCCAGATTCAGGGGCTATTAGGTCTCATGGCAGCAACGGCTAACATGATTTCTTTGAGCCTACTGCATATAAGACCATTTCAGTTTTCGATAAAAAAAAAATGTGTTTTATCCCAAGAACCTAAGGATGGTAAGGGTTATGCGCAAAGGGCTTCATATAATTTCTATTTGGATCAAACCCCGTTATCTCACCTTGGGTCCCACTCTAATAGAGCAATGCCTTGGCAGGATTCTCATGATGGATGCTGGGGTGCGATTATCGATGGTCGCCTAGGCTGTGGTCAGTGGGAGGGCCCTCATCTCTCTTGGCACATAAACTGCCAGGAAATAAGGGTAGTGTTTTTGGCATTAAAGCACCACTGTCCACATCTTAAGGTGGCTCAATTATTATTTGTGACATAGCTCCACTTAGATCTTTGAGGATCTATGCCCACTGCTCAAGCCAGTGGCGTAAGACCTTCCACTCACTTAGTCTGTTTTGGTGGCAACACACAAGGTAATGCGGTCACAAAACAGTGTTTATCTCACTGGATTACAGATGCGATTGCCCTGTCTTATGAGGCTTATGGCTTAGTGTCACCTCAAGACATTAGAGCCCATTCTACCAGGAGTCTAGCATCATCTAAAGCACTGTCTGGGGGGCATCTCTAATTGATCTTTGTGCTGCTACAGGCTGGTCCTCTCAACACATATTTATTAGATTTTACTTAAATTTAATTATAGGCACTCCGGTCCTCCTGGGTTGACAAGTCTAATTTCTGCTCCTCATGTTTTCTGTGCCAATGTTTCACAGCATCTGGGGCAGGCCTTCCTGACCCACAGTGAGATGTGGCATGGACTGTGGGCATGAACGTTCTCCATAGTTCTCTGAAAGCGAATATCTCAGGCAAAGTACGTAACCTGGTTCAGGGAGACAGGGAACAAGATGCTGCATCACTTTGCAACACTTCAGTTTTGCCTGCATGGCCTTTCTTCAGACTTTGAATCTGGTGACGTATTTTGCAGACACCTTTTAAAGGCTTTGTGGCATGCAGTGTTACAACACATGACCTTGACTTGCCAATAAATAGGCGTGGTAAAACATCACATACTGGTAAAATGTATAGCTTGATTTTATTATTATCACTTTGGATAAAAGTGTCTAATTATTGGATTTCAATGTATTTCATAAATCTAGTTGTTCCCTAAATACATAGTCTGCAGGAATTACCCTTTTTTATTTAATCTTGTCACCCAGACTGCAATGTAAATGACTTCCTAGCAATCATTAACAGGGATACAGTCTGTGATACACAGATCCAATGTGCAAAACCCGTTTTTTGGCTCTGGACACTGGTCAATACAGTGTCCCCCAATATTGAAACAGTGTTTTAATATAGTGAAATGTCACTATATGGTTGTGACATTCTACTACCAAAGCCTGTAGCAGCACAAAGGTCAATTAGAGGTGCCCCCCAGACAGTGCCTTAGATGATGCTACACTCCTGGTAGAATGGGCTCTAATATCTTGAGGTGACACTAAGTCACAAGCCTCATAAGCCATTGCAATCGCTTCTGTAATCCAGTGAGATAAGCACTGTTTTGTGACTGCATTACCTCATTTGTTGCCACCAAAACAGACTAAGAGCTGGGAGGTCTTACGCCACTGGCTTGAGCAGTTGACATCCTCAAAGCTCTAAGTGGACACAATAAGTAAAGCCTTTCCTGTTCCAGTGACTCATACAATGTGATACAATGTCACATTTTCTTACATTGTTTACTGCTTTTCTGTCAGAGTTAGCTTCCTTGTCTTCATCTTGGTTTATGTGTGTTCTTACCGATCGAATATAATCATAACTGAAATGGTTTTATTGCAGTCTGCCATGCCTAACAACAACCTTTAGTTGTGACTACAGAATCACAATCTAGCAAAACCTCTGGTACTTCATTGCTTGAGTATTTTAAACCTTTGAAATCTTTTAGTTGCAGAGACCTTGATAGAAATTAATTATTAAAATTGATGGGTTCTAGACAGGTTAGTATATCATCATTAAAAGTTTGTTTTGATACTGCTTTACCTTTCACACAGTTTGAACCTATCAAAGCTTTTATTTATTTGATTTCAAACCTATGTTATTTTTCTTTATTTTAATGTGTTTGTATTTTTTCTCTAAGGTAGAATGGTAAAAGTTTCAGTTTCCCATACTTGCAACTGAATGTTTCCAGGGGATGATGCAATAGTCCACATTTTGCTTTGGTATCTACTATTTTCTATTTATTGCTGAGAAATTAAACGTGACATACATCAACAGTCCCTTGTTGATGCTGCAACAGCACTGAGCTTATCTGTGATCACCATGTCTGCGTATCCTGAAGATGAGAACTCTCTACAGCAACTGCAGGAAGTGGACTTGAGCAGGATGGGAAGTCATGTCCTGTCCCCCATCTTTAACTCAACCACTGTGCTGACGGAGAGCCATCCCATCTGCATCCCATCACCTTACACGGACATTGGCCATGATTTCACCACTCTGCCATTTTATAGCCCCACTTTGCTGAGTTATGGCACATCTCCACTTTCTGACTGTCCCTCAGTACGGAAGTCACTAAGCCCCACCCTCTTCTGGCCACCACATAGCCATGTTTCTTCAGTTACATTGCATCAACAACAGACACGCCTCCAGGAAAACCTTCCATTCAGTGGGACATGGGCAGAACTTACACCACATGATCATGCCGAAGAAGAAAACAGGTATATGGATAACAAAAATGAGATTTTACAGATGGTATAATAAATGTAACAATATAGATTTTTATGTGTTATTTAGGGACTGTCATAAATTATGATCTGACAAGTTCAATGTTCTAAATGCTTAGCTAAAACTTATGTAGTCACTAAAAAGACAAAAATAGGGTTTCGGCATTAGGACATTTCTCAACATGTTTACAACACATATGACTGTATTGGTTCTATTTCTGTAGTACAACCCAATGATAAGATAATAATAATTAACTCATAACTACTTACTAAAGCTACTTAAATGCTTTTGTCTGTTGCTATCAAAAGCAAACCACTGGTAAAGAGGGGAACAGTTGCCGAGGAAACTTTTGTCTCCTTCAGAGGTAAAGCTGACATGCACTACTGTGCTGTCTGTAGTGATTATGCATCTGGGTACCATTATGGAGTCTGGTCATGTGAGGGCTGCAAAGCATTCTTCAAAAGGAGTATCCAAGGTATCACTCTCTAGAAGTTTTTTTGTCTCTAGTAGATTTGTTTTTTTTCTCCATCAGCCTCTCCAAGGGTAAAAGCTAGAACATTATATATAATATATAATATAATACAGTATTTTTGGTCTATTTACGTCTTATATGATTATTTCAGTTTTGGGGGTGCTAATTTTGGTCTTTAAAAACTTTATACCTAAGAAGTGCATATTGCACTTAAGAATTAAGTTTGAAATTCTTAAACAACGATGTTCAGCCAAATGTTCAGCATTTAAATGTGAATGTACTCGTCTTTCATCTTGCATCTGTAAGCATGATGAATATTTACAAACTTAAACTTTCATAGCTAATTTTATATTGCACATTGTTGATTATAAAGCACAGTTTAGAGTCAAAGCCTAAAACCTTACCTGCTGTAAGGCTTGTTGTTTCCATTATATTTTGATGAATGAGAGTAAGTTCTATGCAATTGCTTATTGGACAACAGTCACATTTGAATAATTTTTTTAGGACACAATGACTATATCTGTCCTGCAACTAACCAATGCACCATCGATAAGAACCGCCGCAAAAGCTGCCAGGCCTGCCGACTCCGAAAGTGTTATGAAGTGGGAATGATGAAATGCGGTGAGGCTTTATCTTTCTCTCCCTTCCTCTCTACTTGCTTTCTCCATTCCTCCCTACCAAAAGTCTTGTTACTCCCTCACAGTTACCAAATACAACACCAGAACTTGCCAAACCCAGCTGACTTCTATACAAAGTCATGGACTTTAGTCTCTGTCCCAATATTAAGCATCTATCATGCCATGAAGTGTTGATATGAATTATCATGAAAGGGCAATGTGATATTTGGTCCTGGATATTTATAGATATTGGTCAAAGGTTTCTCACGCCAAAACAATCCAGGCACAATACTTGGTTTAAACAAACTTGAAATTTGTGCTTTCACATTTATGCAAATATGGCAGTAGAAGGATAATATAGATCAGTCTTTCTAAACTCAGGCTTCTTTAGTTTGTTTTATTATGGGAAAGTATCATAGATGGCTTGTTCTCTATAGATAAGTGATCACTTTAGGCACTAGTAGAATTAACAAGCCTTTGTTGATGTTAAGCTTTCTATTGTTTATCCTAATCCATTCCTTAAGTGCTGTTACCACAACGTACTTTCACAGTTTCACTTTAAGGTTAGAAGAGAAAATGATATACTGGCATGCCATTGGCTGATGGGATTGTTTTGAGTTCTTTAGTCTTTATCAAATATTATATCAAATGCACTGAAGGAGGTGGTGTGATTTGTTCTTGCAGCTTGCATGCGTTGCCTTGATCCAAACATCTTTCAGATTAAACCACAGCTTGAATTGATGTCCATTATAATTATTTTAGCTGTCAAATTGTGTCATGCTCCACAAAGATCATTCAGGTGTTTTGAAAGCCTGCTACCTTTTGGAACAACTTTCACATTGTGAGTACTCCATTATTACATGTTTTTCCCAGGACTGCGAAGAGACCGTGGCAGCTACCAAAAAAGAGGTGCACATCAGAAGCGACTGACGCAATTTTCTACAAGGACCAGAGCAGGCAGCCAGAGGCCTCAAGAGATTAAGAGTGTCCCACGTCCTCTCGGGGGAAACGAGGTTGTTACCATGACGTTGAGCCCTGAGGAACTAATAGCTCGTATCATTGATGCAGAGCCGCCTGAGATTTACCTTATGAAAGATATGAAAAGGCCATTTACTGAGGCCAATGTCATGATGTCACTGACCAACCTGGCCGACAAAGAACTCGTTCATATGATTAGCTGGGCCAAGAAGATACCAGGTGTGTATACGTTTTTACCATAAGGTGCATTTACAATTCAGTTATAACATTAGTTCAGTATGTTGCCTATAATGTTTATTAATCATTGTAGTGAGTTGTAGTCATAAGTTTACACACACACACACACACATATATACATGCACACACACTATATACATGCACACACATATATACTAGATTTTGAACTGGTACTACTAAATGTATATATATATTTATTGTATTAATAAATAAATTAAATAAACTATCAATAGTATTAATAAACTAAATTAAAATAAAAAGAATAACTTCTGATTATTTAATCAAAACATGGCCTATCAATTAAAATCATCCTTTGTTTTACAAAGATCTGCTCACAGAGCATAACATTTCTCAGCTACTTCACTATCAGTGAAGCACTGGCTGTTGAAAATTAGCTAGTATTATTATTATTATCAGTTAACTGCTTAACCCTAAAAGCTCATGCTCGGAGTAAGGAAGTGAATGAAGTAATGACGTTTTATATTGTGTGCGCACATTATTTCTCACTGCAGGGTTTGTGGAGCTCAATTTTTTTGACCAGGTGCATTTGTTGGAGTGTTGCTGGTTAGAGGTTTTGATGTTGGGACTAATGTGGAGGTCTGTTAATCATCCTGGCAAGCTCATTTTCTCTCCAGATCTCAGTCTTAGCAGGTAACTCCAACAGCCTGATTAGTGAACGGGCATATCCATCTCTTCTTTTTTTAATTTACTTGTTTATTCTTGTATGTTTATGGTTCTTATTTTATGGTAACTCAATTCTTATTTTCTTAATTACGTTTTTGCTTTTGTTACTTATGTTGCATATCCAGAAAATGCACACACATGTAATAGTATCACAGACAAAATAATCAAGATAAAACTGTTAAAGAATATTTCCATTATATAATACAAAATAATCAAGATAAAAACTGTTAAAGAATATTTCCATAGCCTAATTTATTTTGCAGATTTTTTAACAAGCACATCATAAATGGCATTCTGGGTTGAATGTCATTCTGATTCTTTTTTAGTTTTGATTCATCTGATAATGCACCAATGAGTAGAAATTAATTCTTATTTTGTAATGTTCGAGTGTCTTCTGATGGGGAACCTATCAGATTGGCACAATCCCTGCAGTCAGTATGAACAGAGACTGTTCTGAATCTGAGGTTTCAGACACAAAACTGATTTTAGCTAAATGTTGTGGAGGACCAGGAAAAAAATGCTAGTTCAAAAACTGTTCCTTGAAACACACTTTTAGTTTGTGCTCACATTTATAGGTGAGTTCGAACTTCAAACCTGACATAGCCATTCTTTTGTGCCAAAACATTTTGACCTGCACAAAGAATCATGGGAGCAAAGTATCAGCTGTACCCCTAAAAATTCTGGGATAAATCGGCCTGAAACTGAGCTTTAGCCATTGTCAAATTGAAAACATTTACAATTTTGCTATTATTATTACTATTATTATCAAAACAATATATATTTTGCATCTTGGTTAATTCATTTTAATTCAGTTTTATTGCGCTTTTTTTAATAATGCATTGTTTCAAAGCAGCTTTACATACAATGAAAATTAAAAAAACAGAAAACAAGAAATTATGTAGAATACAGAATACATGATATTTATTGATACATGATACATGATATTTATTGTTCAATATAAGATGTATATTAGTAAAGCTAATTAAAGATAAATAATCCTAAACCTAAAATAATTTGTAATTTGTTTAGGAATATAAAGTTGACTGAACTAATGGTTACTACAACACATTTGGACCATTTGAATAAATGGACGTGCATCAGAAATACCATGTTATTGCATGTGAAGGCTTATACCTATCTCAGTGTTATCTTTTTATGTTTATTTAAATATATACTGTTTTATTGTTAGTTCAAGTTTTTAAATACAACTGTTTTGGATTTATTTTTATTTTGACACAACGTTGAAAGATACATCTAGAAATTAACAAGGTAAAAAAATGCTACAATGCAATAAAAGTATTGTTCGTTTCACATAACTAATGTTAACATATACAACCTTATTTTAAAGTGTTCCCAACAAAGCTTGTCAACGTAGCCACACAACTGAAATCATGACAAATCACCCTTTTTCCCCCATACAGTATCTGAAATAAATAATTGACAAACAGTACCACATTACAACATTAAAATGAAACCGGATAAATGTAATGTAATGTAATATAAAATGTTAAGTGTACTCTTAACTGTTCCTCACTCTACAGGATTCTGATAAATTGTGAGAAATTCTTAACAGCTGTTTCTGTTTAGTACTTTACTGAATATAGCAAAATGTTTTGGGAATACAGCCATAAAAACACATCACCAGTTTGACCAGATGGGCTCAAGTATATCACAGCATGTTTGAGGCAGTGATGGGAACTAGAAGGCTGTGAATACAATCATGGAAAGACAGGAACTAATTTATGTATTGGAACTAAGTCTGTATTGTCACGGATTCTTTTCTCTTTGTACCCTTTAACATTCGGTATATCCCAATGTTGTAATGTGAGAAACAAATTGGTTCAGGATTACAGATTCTTTGCAGACTTTTCACTGGACTAAAGCTACAAAACTGCTCTAGTCATAGGTGTTTTTGCTCTTAATTGGACAGTGCTATAAATTTATTGCCAGACTTTTCCTGTATTTTCATTGGCTGTATTTCAGATAAGGAATTTATTATACCGTAGCCATCTGGGTTCCCTGAATTCAACTTAGTAAATTGCTTGCCAAAGTCAAGTAGTAGAAACAGTGTTTGACTTCTTTCTGACTACAATTGTGAATAAAACTTAGAATACTCTACATAGTGTTCCTGTATAGCTCAACTGAGCATTGTGTTAGCAGTTGTAGCTCATCTGAGCATTGCGTTGGTAACACAAAAGGTTGTGAGTTTGACTCCCAGTGAATACACATACTGATCAAATGTATAGCTTGTGTGTAAAGTTGTTTCCATAAGAAAGAGGAAATTTCAAATAAAATCTCTTTATTATCTCGGTTATTTTTCCTAGACAGCAATACATATACAAATACAGTTAACTTTATATTATATTTTTCTCTGGGTTTATCCAGCATTCACTTTAGCTGTACTAAAACCAAAGCCATACAGGGCATCCAGAGCAGCTGGGTTGTATGTAGAACTTGTGTAATGCTAAATATGAGTATTATTAGTATGATCTCTCTGTTCTTACAAGTACTAATATGCTTTTGCACTATCCTGGTCTCAGTCTCACTTAGATCACAGGATCACTGCAGACTCAATTGTAGTACCACTCAGCATCTCACACAGCACTACTGCTCTGGTTAATCATTGATAAAATGGACAAAATTCAACATTCCTAGTTTTATTATGTGTCAAGGTTGGAATATGGTTTGTGTGATTGGAAATGAAGGGCCCGGTCTCTTGCTTCTGATGGGTTGAAGTTAATTTGCAAAACTGATGTCTTTTTGTTTGGCAGGGATGAGAGCAGCTGTGTGCAGGGTTTTTTGGAGATCTTTGATATGTTGTTGGCAGCCACATCCAGGTTCAGAGAACTGAAATTACAGAGAGAAGAGTATGTGTGCCTCAAAGCCATGATCCTCCTTAACTCCAGTAAGTGTACACTAGTTGTATATGCTCTAAAGAAATTTGGAGACAACATACTTCTTGTAATCTTTAAGTAACAGTGTGCCAGCATGCAAACAATCGTTTTGTTCACGGTGACCTTCCTCAATGCATAAACGCCATTTCAACCAGTAGCCATATAAAATGCTGCCACATGATTGAAACATCAACATTGTATTTCATACTCAAAAGTCTTGCTCTCATAAACAGTAATATTTTTAACATTTTTTATTGTTCTTACTGCAATGGCGAAATGTAGTAACTACACATTTGCCAAAATGTTGTTTAAATTTCCAAAATGAGATCTCTCATAATCTCAGATTATGACAGACAAGTTTGGCTTAAAATAAAGTGCATACTGCCTTGTTCCCATTTAATTATGGCATAAGCCATAATTAAATGGCTTATCTTCACAGACCCATAATAAAAAAAGAGTTTTCACTTGAAGTCTGTAACTTTTTTACAAGATTACTACTATTCTAGCTCCAATTAAAATGAGTGTTTATTTTAGTGAAGTCTGTACTTGGCAAGGCCAAGATAGAAAACTGCTCACACACTGTGAAGTCTTAATAGAGACAACATGCCTTTGATGAGTGTTCCACTCTTTTAACCCAAACTATCCATTTCACTAAAAATGCATATGTAAGTAACAGGTACCTGGTTGTTGTTCAGCATATGAGTGAACAGTATTTCTTCCTGCTCTAATTTTCCTGAACTTTTGATCTAGATTTTCGTCATACTTTATCTCTTCACGCTCAGCCTCCACAGCATCACTTATTAGCTCCAGATGTTTATTTTGTTTCCTGAATAGGAAATTTGTTGGACTGGATTGCTATTTGGGTATCACCCTTTATTATTTCAAATAGTTATAAATGTTAGTACCTTATGATTTTAATATTTTAGAACCCGCACTTAGCAGTATTTGTGTGTCATTACAGACATGTGTTTGAGTTCATCTGAGAGAGGAGAGGAGCTCCAGAGCAGGTCTAAACTGCTGTGTCTGCTGGATTCGGTGACAGATGCTTTGGTGTGGGCCATCTCAAAGACTGGCCTGAGTTTTCAGCAGCGTTCCACGCGACTGGCCCACCTGCTCATGCTGCTGTCCCACATAAGACACGTCAGGTAAATTTGAAAGAGGAACATGAGATGCAGCTGACTTCTTTCAGTGTACATAATGCAGTATGTTCGCCACAAGTTTAAAGTGAGAGCAGGAAGTAGTACTTTAGAAGTACTATTAAGTAGTTAATACTTACTATAAAAAATACTAATAGAATACTATTTCTTATAAGTAGTTAATAGAATACTTACTTAATTACTATACTGTACTTACTATTATTGTGTGTGTGTGTCTTTTCCATAGGAAAGATAAATGGAGATTGCTAAGATTGCTATGAATTCAAATATTTCTTAATAAGTTCTTCCAATAGCGAATATCTGAGCAATGCACATTAATTTAATAACATTAATGTAATTGCTCTAAACTCTTACTGTAAGTGTCCTATTTGTGTCTATCTTTATTTCTCTTTATTAGGAATTTAAGAGAAAACATTTGAAACATCTGAGACAAGGTTTACATGGATATATTATTTATAGTAATTTTTCTCAACCAGATATTTTCATATTTGACCCAACTATTTGGGTGGCGTAGTTTCTGTGGTATGATTTCTATAGTGCAAAAATGTCTACTTACAGTATATTCACTGTTTTTAGTAACAAAGGCATGGATCATCTCCATTGTATGAAGATGAAGAAGATAGTTCCTCTATATGACCTACTTTTGGAGATGCTGGATGCCCATATCATGCACAGCTCGCGTCTATCTCACTCCATTACTCGAATGGACCCTGTTCCCAAAGAAAACAAAGATGTTCAAGAGGCCCTGGTCTGCTCTTCTCAGCATGTAAGGACCTTAGGACCATAGCTAGTCTGGTAAGGCTCATATGCATTTGCCATTTATTCAAAGTGACTTACAGGACTTACAGTAAGGTATACATCCGCCTAGTATGTGTGTTCCCTGGAAAACAAACCCACAACCTTTGCGCTGCAACCCACAACGCAATGCTCTACCAGTACGGTAGCAGAGCCACAGGAACACTGTCTGAAGTCTATAATCTGTTTCTTATAAGCTGCATTATTATGGAGGTTAAATGCATTATTATGGAGGCTTACATTTCCAGTTCTTTGGAAAAGTCCGCTGCCAAAAACTATTTGTCAAATTATTAAAATAATTGTACAAGCTGAATAAATACCACTATGTTTATGTTGCCTTTACAGTTTCCCTGTTTCCTCTTCTTTTTACCCAGTGATTGAAGGATGTTATATAGCTTCAAGAGGATGGACAACAAAAACAGCCACAACAGGACAGAGATTTCACAAAATGAAAAGTACCATTGATAGCTTGAGCTCCCAAGGCATTTTTTGGTTTTCTTTTACAAACCTGATTTAAACCAAAAGGTGGTTTGGAATCTGATTAAACTCAGTTTTCATTTTAAAAAATCTAAATCTGTATAAACAAATTTAATTTGAAGTAGTTGCATGACTGCAAGATCACAGAATGTGCTTGAATTCCACACATACTGATGCCTTTCCATACTGTCAGCTTATTGCTTTCATTTGTAGAAAACAATTGTAACATACCACTGCTATTACAGTACTATAGCAACAGATGTATTGACTACACTGCCTAAACAAAAAAAAAAAATTACAGTATAAGAAAGCAGACCTGAAGATTGGAGTTCACAATTCAGTCTGCAGCCTTAGGTCTCGATTTTAGGCTTTGTCTCGATCTTAGACTACAGGCAAATTAGTTTTTTTTTGACTTCCTTAAAAGCATTTTTTGGTCAGAATCAGTATAACCCAGGACATTTATGGATATTACTGCAGCAAACCAGAACCACTGAAATATATTGTTTACATTAATTTTTAACAAAAATAATCAAATTATAGAGCAAAATGGTTTTCAAGCATTTTTTTAAGAAACTGCCTTTACTGTTTTCTAGTCAGTAAATCCCTTAACACCATAAGGCCTTTTACAAAACATTTGTACATTTTCTAGTAACACATCTGGTGATGCTTTTTAATATGACAATATCATGACTTGCACTGTGAAAACTTGTGAACCCCCCCATAGTGAAAATCCTATTTTCATGTTGTCTGTTGTTTTTAACATGCTATGATATGTACATACATGATATGTAATCATTCCAGTCAATGACTGGACCAAGTGCATCAGGTAGTCCAAATTGGTGTAATTGAGTGGAATCTGGGACTAATTTGCATATTTAAGCATATTCATACTGAATAGAACATGAGTGTAGTGATTCTAGATTTTAAGTTACTTATATTGGACTCTCATTAATAGCAAGTATATTAATAGAACAGAAATAGTAAGTAAAGCAAGTAAAGATATCCAATGCCTACAGTAATTACAATGCCCTCTGAACATGCAGTGTACCAAACCTTTTAAACCAATTAATGGACAAAAATGGCATTGACAAAAACAAAATAAACAAACCTACTAAGACGAACCAGTCGTAATACATTTTCTGTTAGACAATGTTTGTTTCCAAACAAGGAACATAAGCTTGATTTGTGACATCGTTTTCAAAAGTTTTCAAAATTTACTTTCTTTACAAGTCTTTGTGTTTTACCTTGCAATGCATATGTAACTGCTATATTTACTCTTGTATGCTTATAAATTGCAGAAGTGATTTTAAATTCCTAATGTGTATCTGACAGTTATTTTTAAGAATGTTTTTTTGGCGCTTCTCCAAAATGGATAGGATAATTTAAATCAGACCATATGCAAACATTTTTAAACGGGACCATGTTTCTTAAATAGCAGCCACAAGATTTAAAAAAAATCACTGATATTCAAAATCAGTAAAAGTGATACTTTTACAGTGATAGACAACTTTGAGTGTGTATGACATGCAAAGGGACAAAGAAAGTTTAAATTACATCCAATTTTAAACATTTAAACAAAAATGACATTCTCAGTAGTATGGGGAATAAATAGTTTAAAATCAATTATATAAATATAAGCCTTAAAAATATTGCTTGAACAAAACTACCTCACTCCACCATGTTTTGTTGATTGATTAGTCTTAAGATGAGCAGTTCACGTTGGTGGAGGACCGTTAGTGTAAAGCAACATGGGGTGGAAGGAAATGGCAAAATTGTTGGAAAGAGTGCAGCTGTAGTCGTCTTCTGGATGAGGGACCAGGCAGGCCAACAAAAGAAAAAGGATATGCAGAAGCATAGCGGCTCTCAGGACCCAATAGAAGAATGAACGCTGAGGTGATGTTTCACGCGTCGCTGACCTGAAACAGAGCAGAAGAGACAAAACTCATTGATTTATTACTGCTGTCTTTATCATGATATTACCTGCTAAACTTAATGTTCTATAATTTTTTTCCCAAAACATAAAAATACAAAAAGACATTGGTTACTTAGTTAATTGTGTACCTGGAGCATTCAGAGGATTCTTTGCATTCTGTAGCATCAGTTGTGGACTGCTGTAAGCACATGGCATAGGTGCGTTTTGCATTTATTACACATGAATAGGAAGACGAGTCAAATGCCCTTTGAATTTTAAGGCATGGTAACATATTACAAAGTTTAAGAAAAATAATGGACTTAGTTAGTACCCTAAGTTAGTACCCTAACCTTGGTAGTAGAAATCTCAAGAGTTTTGCAGAACAACATGTTGGGTACATTATGTGCCAAAGGAAGAGCAATCATAAACAAAGATAAGGGATTTAAAATACTAAACATGTCAAATTATAATTTAAAGTACAAAATACACATTAAAGAATGTTCTTACTATTCTCTCCTGAATAATCTGGAGATTATGGTTGATCTGATTTGACAGTAGTTGTAGTTTTTCTCTTGCTTCAGCATTATCCTTTCCCCCAGCCTCTGGGAGTAGTACAGAGGCCATCTCCTTTAGGGAGCCCACTGGCTTCTGCCTGGCCCGCAGCTCCTTTTCCAGAACCTGCCACCATGTGGCGCAATAGGCTACATTAGACACCACTCCATGGGTAAAAAGATTGTTTATTGTTGAATTGGCAATTGTGTGTCTGTTTCTATTTAAGATTACCTAAAACCTTTGATTAGAATTGTGTATTTTTCAAAGTGTGATTGTGTGTAGTCAACTGTGAACTTAATGTCGTAGGCATGAGTAAGTTAAGTGACTTTATCAAGATTTTACATTGACATCAGAATTTAAACGCACACCCATTACCACACATTCTGAATGTGTCAGATGTCTAAGTCAAAGCTATATATCAGCATATAATTGTGATTAATCAATGCAACTGCAAGACACTATTTAACGTAACTTTTGGCAGAATAATTAATTAACAAGTGGATATGGTGATAAATTGGTTGAACAAGTGATTTGGTTGATGAAGTGGGCTGACCGTCTTGTAAATTTATGATCAATTTACGGTTCTGCTATAGATAATAATGCTTTTAAGAAACAACATAAAACACCACTGGTGTACTATTTCATTGTACCTAGAAAACCAGCCAGATTTTATTAATGGAAATTAGAGTTTGCTCATACCACAATTTTGCCATAAGATTTTCAGGTTTCATGTTTCCTAATGAAATTTGACAAATGTAGCTATATTGCAAAGTGTTTTAAAATGGTCTTTTATAATAGTAATAATTGTATTGCTACTATTAATACAAAAATTAATATTATAATGTATAAATTAATATAATCCCTAGTTCAATTCAGTTTTATTTATATAAAATTTTTTACAATGCTGCATTGTTTCAATGTTTCAAAATAATAACACAGAACATCAAACATACAACACAGAATACATGTTATTACTGCAAATTTTTATTGTTCTTTATAAGATGTATATTATTAAAAACTAATTAGGGATACTAAGATTGTAATTGGTTTGAAACTAAACGCAAACGCAAATACTGAGACCCAGAAAACATTGGTTCCCTAGAACCAATGATGTCACGCACACACTTTTAAGCTATTTTATGTTGTGTGTGTGCATTGATCAGTTGATCAGTGTAAATAAAATTAAAATAATGCCCTCTTAACTTTGAACAAAATGTTTCACAATAGTTTGGGTAACACATTTCGGAACACTAAATACTGAAATGCGTAAAAAATAACTATTATAAAAATAATATAACTATTATTCACTATTATTAAAAATAACAAATACATTTGGAACATACTACTATTTGGAATATGTAACTTTCCATTAGTGGTATACAGCACAACCCTAATTCAAACGAAAAGATCAATGAAAGACAAAAAAGTACAGATCTGGCTTACCTTCAAAGTGTTTCTGTGTTCCTCAAGCGAGGAACGCTTAGAGAGCATGGAAGGGTTATCCATGTTTACTGTGTAACATCTACTCTCTGCATGGGCCAGCCACAACTGTATGGAGCGCACCATTTCATGGTACTCCTAAATGGGTGCACATGATCAGAACAGTTCCATTTTGACAGCTTCTAAACTTAAACCCAATATATCTTCAATGCAACAACAGAGACAGCATCATTGTCTTATAATGGCCAAATGTCTTCTGCATTTCCTGCATAATTTGTAATATGTGGAGTTGTGGACTTCAAGTTTAAATTCAAATCAGTCATAATAAAGATATCTTTAGACTCTAGTATCTTTGCATTCATTGTCTACTGTGCACCTTCATTAATATTACTATCTAGCACATAAGTATCTAACACATTAATGAAGACTTGTGTTATAAAATAACACATTTAAAGATCATGTGACTGGATGATAATATACAATAAATTATCCTATTAAAGTACAATAAGACCATTACTACTGTGATTCTTACTTGAAATTCTTTGACCCTCTCTTCTAACATCTCTACAGAGGCTGATGACTCAGGCTTCTGAAGTTTATCCAGCTCAGGGATAACATGCTCCAGCCAGGAAGTGATATCATGCAGGTCAGAGGTCAACCACAGGAAGTGTCTGGTGCTGCACTGCTCTTTGATCACTGCCTTTGCTTGCTTCAGCTCCCAGCACTCCATGACTTCTGTGTAGGACATTTTCAAAGTAAAAATTCATAATGTAGTTTACATTTTATTATACATTTATTCATTAATATATCCATCTTTCCATATATTTATACATCCATCAATATATTTATACATCTATCAATATATTTATACATCCATATATTTATCCATCCATCTATCTATCTAACCATCCATCCATATATTTATACATATTTATTAATCAACATAAGGCCAACATACAAGCTAACTACAAGCATAATTTTATCATTTAATGATATCAGATGGTGTTTGTCAAGTTGTCAAGTACCCATCAAGTTTTATTGTATGAATCACTGAGAAAGTGAGTGAGCTCTTTATATTCTCACGATTATGCCCTTTCACGCTCTGATAAAGTGCCAACCTGACTGCTTATCTGCAGTGGTGAAGACAGTGAGTCTGTGTTCTTCCTGCTGTTCCTCATCATCCAGGATCATAGAAACCATCTTTGCACTCTTAATGCTACCACTGCACTTTGAAATTAGTGGGACCTGCGGAGCACATACACACTCCATTATATTCAGCCTTCAAAAATTGCTGACATTTAACTTAGCTAAGGGTTTTGTAAATTGTTAATTTTGCTTCCAGTATTTTACTATTTCTTTGTCTCCCATTCTCTTTCATTGTGTATTGTTTTTATGGTATTATTGCAAATCCCTTATACCCCTGTCCCATAAAATGTCAAATCATTTTTCTATGCGCCATCTCCATGTAATATGTAATGGTATATCCTGCTTAATATGATATCTATCATCTATCATGTTAATTGACTAGATGTGGCATAATCACAGAAGTACATACTGTTTTAGTAGGCAGTCTGAAAACATTACCACTAAGAATACATTATAGACCACTGAAAGAGGTACAAGCCTTCACACATATTGACGGGTATTTCTTATGCACGTCCTTTCTACCATTTTAACTTTTTAATCATAAACCAACTATACACCTTGTATCCCTAATTGGTTTTATTATTAGTTTCGTATTAGTTTTATCTCATAACGAACAATAAAAACTTGCAAATATACCATATATTCTTTTTTCAGTGTTGTACATTTCTGACAATTTTTATGCTTTCTGTGCTTTATTTGTCATGATATGTAAAGCTGCTTTGAAGCTATGCCTCAATATTGTAAAAAGCACTGTATAAATAAAATTAAATTGAATTGGACTATGACCTAACGATATGTACTTACATAGCCTTTTTTATAAGGTGTGCTGGTGTGTGAAGGTGCAGAGGTCTCCAAGTTGAAGGATTTTCTTTCAGGAATGTTTTGAAAGGACCAATTCTGTGCTGTGAATATGTGAGGGAGAGAAAAATAAATTAAATGCTCTATGACCATACTGGAAGAACACTAACAATACAGGTTGTGTAAGATGAAATGTACACCAGCAAATTAATTGATATTGACCCAATAAATGTTTACCCAGGGAATTTAAATAAACACTGAAAACAATTATTCTTCTGCTTTTATCTCTGTGTCATCAACATATGACCACCCAAATTTATGCATAAATGATGTTTTTTGGAAGATCATAAACTTGACCCATCCAGTCAAGTTGAGGTAAGGTGGAGGATGTATGGTAGATACTTTAAAGTTCCTTGTTGCTAACCATGTGCTGCTTTGCCTGTGTGTGGTGCCTGATCTGATCTTTGTGCAACTCTCACAATGTAATGCATTGCAAAGAAATTCTGTTACTGAAGGATGGGTAAGTTAAATACTGCATTTGCCTTCACAGCAAACTGATTGTTCATCAATTCTTAAAGACAGAACAACAAAAAACACTTTTCTTCTAAAAGTCAGAGAGATGTGGAAATGGTAATTAAAACTAAATCATGCTTTTTGGCACATAAAATGTAGTAGATCTCTGGGGGAAAAAAATATATGACCCTACCCTAACCCTACCTGTCAAGGAAGAGGAGGCAGTATCCTCATCCCCATGATGTGAAGAAGAGCAACCCACATCCCCAGTGTGGTCCCACTCTAAGGGAATACAGTCCACAATAACGGGTGTTTCACAACCAGAACGCTCCTGTGTTGGGGCCAAGAGACACATGGAGGGCTGGCTGTAGGTTGGCATCTCACAGCTGGTGCTCTGCGTGTCTCCAGACCTCTCTCTGTCTAACACTTCTGGCTGCTCCTGCAATACCTTAATTATATTATTATAACATACTGTTTACCATAAGTACCCACAATGGCTCAAAGAAAGGCAATTAAATCATAACTGTGTCAAGTTAATAGTACCAGGAGGAGGCTGGTGAGGTGCTGGTGGAATCTTCCAACTCTCCTGAACACCTCTTGACAGTACAAGTGTAGTTCTTCTAACTCATCTTCAATCACAACAGCATCATGAGGACAGGTCCTTTGAATCAGGCCCTCCCCAAACACTATGAGAACATCAATTCTATTGGTGTTCAGACTGATCTCCTTCTTGAAACTCTGAAGGGTGAGACATACATAGTTTATTTAAGTTTAATCCAATCTGTAAAAGTTAAATTAAACAATAATGTAATTGCATTACAATTACTTTAATTTAAACTCTGTATATAACAGTTTGACATATCTATGTATGCATTTAATTACACTTAAAAAATCTTGCTTTCTAACCTTCAGATATTTCATCTTCTCTTGGAGGTCATGCTCAGAGAGGTGCTCCACAGCGCTCAGCTGAAGGTCTATCTCAGTAAGCCAGATGAGAAGGCTTCTACGGGTTCCCTCAAACTCTTCTCTCTGGCTTGTGAAATGCTAAATTAAAAAGAAAAAGAATGTATCAATAAAGACAAAAGGAGTAAAAGAGGAGTAAAAGAAGAACATACACTGTAAAAACTTTGATAAACACAGTAAATTTGGTTTACTACATTCACAAAAGATTTTTACACTGTAGGATATAAAAATATATACACACATATATAAACATATATATATAATATAGTATAGTATATAGTATAGTATTATATAATATAGTATACAGTGTAAAAAAAAAAAAAAAATATATATATATATATATATAAAGTGTATATATAAAGTATATATATATTAGTTAAGATCTTTATATAAGTGTTTCAGTTTACTCACTCGAAGTCTGCGCAGTATGGCAGCCACTCTCCTCTGCAGCGCGACCCAACGTTCATTACCCTGGTGCACCATGGCCCTGATTCTACTGGCTGCATTACTGCGGTTCTCTCTGGCCAGTCGTCTGTACTGATTATTAATAATCTCCAGCTGTGTCAGACTGTCATGTACATGCTTTTGTAAAGCCTAAAACAACAATCAAAGGGTACAAACATCATCAGTTACAAAATCAGAGATCTGTTGCAATATTCCATGATGCACTAGAGCTACAGACCTCATATTTCTTCAACTCCTTTTTGGCTTCAGTGTACGGGACATCAGATGAATTGGGTTCAGCAGCAGTTTTCTCAGCTACATTCAGCCAGCCCTCAAAAGAATGGTAATCCTCTTGAAATGTGCACCACAACCTCCATGTCTTCTCAATCCTGCAGTGATATATTAGAATAAGTATGCAAGCTATAGCACATTTAACTGTTTCGTGCATCCTGAGTTTCAGTGTAGAGATTCTTTGCCACGTCACACTGAACTCGACTGAAAACACATTGAAAATGCACAATAAACCCTATTTCTTGACATGTTTTATTTCAGCATAAGCTTTTGTAAAGCAACATAAAATAATGAAGTGAACACATCCACACTGCTGTCTGCCAGGCTTAATGCAAGTGACAGAAACAGCACTTTCTACTCAGTAAGTCTGAGACTCTTGATAACCATGCAATATGTTCTGTCAGTTATTAAAGAAATATTCAATGGAATAACCAAGAAGTCATTTTCATTTTTGTCTAGAGCAGCAGCTCTGTTACAAAGCAGTCATAAAAACTCTCAGGATAGATTTTTTTCTGTTAATGATCATGATGTCAATGTGGTTGTTCTTGGTGGAACTAGATCTGCTAATGCAGAGAAAGTATGAAGACCTGCCACTGCCAATACACACATGCTGCAGTAAGCATGCAAGTGATGCTGCTGCAATGTTAGGCACAACATCCTGTAAACAGATCACGACAGGTGGAGTTAGGGGCGGAGGTGGGTGATTGTTAGATCTCCAATAGTGAGCTGTCCCATACCGGTAACGGCATGCTAACAGGACTGGTTGAATGTAGAGGATGTGCAGCATACTTTGTCATTGGCTACGAAAAGCGCATCAGTTTGAGTCACACTGATGTGCATATGGGTTGGCTGTGGGATCATAAGACTGTGGGATCATGTCTTGCTCATCAGCTACACTGGATTCAGTACAGAATGCCAATATGACATCAGTAATAAGTGATGGTGTGTTTAAATTTAGTCATTACAATAAATTGCCATACTGTAGCTTTCTATCCAGGGACATGGAGCAGATGTTTCTCCAATGCCGGTCCAGGCTGTGTGTCGTCTGCTTGATGGAGTCATTCTCACCATTGCTGCTGCAGGCATCTTCATTATGCACAAGCACATGACACAGAGTGGACACGGATGCCAGACATTCAGTGTGCTGCTCTATGGCAGGCTTTAGGTCCTAAACACACATACATCATACACACATTTAGAAACTTTTTCTAAAGCATGCAGCTTGTTTAATTATTACAAAAGTGTGTATTTTGTCTGGGGACAATGCAATGTTTTCCACTTTTAATAACTGCTTAATAATTGGTTTCTATTACTCAGGCTTTAAATACAAAAATGACACAGCATTTAAAGCAGGTTTCCTTTATATGTTTTTACTTTAGCTGACCTGCTGCTCTGTCAATCTTTTCTGGATCCCATCTTTGTGGCAGACATCATAGTGAACAGGTTTGGCCAACTCTGCCTCAATGTGGGTGAGCCAAGAACAAAGGTTATTCATGTTCTTATTCAACTGGTGAACTGTTATAAGGGCCTCTGTCAGCCTGTTTACCCTGAGTGGAGTGAGAGAAAGGGTATTCAATTTAAATTCTGACAACTTAAAAATAAACCCACTATAGCTTGTTTACAACTTGGATACAATTTGGATACAACATTTAGTAGTATAAATCATTTTTCTATGGAATCCTAAATCTGACATAATTCACTAGATTTTATTATCCATGAAGCTAAACCTTAAAAAAAACAAATGATCATCAAAACAAAACAAAAAAAACAAAACAAAAAAAAAACCAAGTGATCATGATACATTGTTAACCATTTAAAAAATTTTTTTTTTTTTACAAATTTACAAATTTATTTATAAAAACTTATTTACAAATTACTGTTTGCTTTGCTAAATAAGATTGTGCTGTTTGGCAAGAGCCCAATGAAAACAATGTCAAAGTTCACCACACTACACTTGGCGCAAAACACCATTGGGAAAAGGTCTAATAACTCTGGGTCAGATGACATCAAAAAGCATTTGTTAATGTAAAACGCAAATGTCTTTTTACATGCTTGAATATGTGAAAAAAAAACAGGTTTGGATTAAAAAAATAAATGAATCAAGGGAACCCTAAATTGAAACAAGAAATGCTTTCAAACAAATGAGAGCAAACAGAAACAAAAAAGGTAAATCTAACACAGGCCAGAAAGGCTCATATATCAAGAAAAAGCTTTTCACATGCTTATGTTATTGTTTAATTCTCACCTGGCCTCAATGTGGTCGAACAGGTGCTGCCAGTGGTCGCTGACCTCACATAAGGTCCTGTGGATCTCCGCCTCTTTAGCCTTGTCATTGCTCAATAGGAGCTTTACACCCAGCTGTTTGAGGTGGCTCTTGTTCTTACTGAAGAGGTTAATTTCCTCAATGCAGTCCTAAAAAGCAAAGGTACAATTAGCACCAGACTCTTTATAAATCACCTCTTTATAAATCCAGCACTTTTCATCTGAATTAAAGAGGAAGACTTATTCACGTCAACAACCAACCACCCACCATGTTACTTCTTCTTTGACAAAGAATTCCTGTAAACCAACTGAAGCATTTTAGGGGCAACCCATCTTAAGTGCTCCAGTGGAGGTTGATTAGTTTTTCAGTTATTACCTCAATGTATTGGTAATGCAAAATTACTATTATTTTGTCACTTGGTTTAACCACAATTGTCATCCCTGCTTCATTACACACAACAAATAAGTGTCAGCAAATTATGGTTACACAAAGATGACAGTAGTTGACAAGCTACCAACTTTTATACAATAAAATTTTTTTTACAATTATTTACCACTTGAGATGAAATAATCCTTTACTTACATCTAGGACAGTGGATACAAAATAGACACTACTGTAATGTTTTTACTGAAATTACATTTGTAATACTAAACCAATATAACATGACTTGATAAAAACAACAGAAATTGTGGAATCTGTAGGGCCACACCTGGAAAAGCTAATGCAAGCTGCTCATTTCAGAAATATATACTAATACTATATTACAGTAAAATATTATTTTACTGACCTACTAAAGCAGATTACAAATGCAATAGTACAGTAGAAACTCACAATGACAACAGCATGTTTTACATATGACACATATGACTTTGAATCCTACCCTTCAGTTATACCTTATTTAAACACAAAAATAAAAATTTATACACGGATACTTTTTTTCTGATCTTTTAAAGGGTAAAACTACATCTTTTTAAGCTTCTCCACCATTTCTTTTATAGTAAGGTTTTCCCCCTGTGTGCCAACTTCTCCATTTGTGTCAGCCAATCACAGAGCCCCTCGTTTATGTCATTGAAAATAATCCAGGCATTTAGGAGATCAGCAATCTTCTGTTTGCAAAGTGAAACTTTGGTTTAAAGTGTGTTAAGCAACATTTTCTTAAATCCCCATAAACATGATGAAGAATGCAGTTTTTAAACAGGAGTTGTTGGGGGATATAAACACAAGTTATTGTGGGGATATCAAATCACACTGGAGTCGCCTGACCAAATGTCATGACACAAAACCAATAGGGTTCAGTGTTATTGACACTCTGGCATGAAGGTAAACAACTATTTTAGTTACTGGCCTGTTCGTTATACAAAGCCAACATATTGATTCAGAAGTCTTTACGCCAAAAGACTTTACATCCTGTATTTTCTTGTACTATATTTTCTGTAAAACTGCTTTAAAACAATTCACATTGGAAAAGACACCACAGAAATAAAACAAAATTAAATGTTTGAATGTTAAATATTCTGTCCCCCATTCTGTTTTATGAAAAAAAATAAAATATCTTACATATTAAGTTTGGAATTGTATGAAGGTGTGTAAATGTAAATTTGAAACTATTCAGTTAAGAGCTACAAAACAAACAGTCACTCTCTTGCACTCTCTGTGCTTTTTGAAGTTTGAAAAGTGCTCTTGAACTAACAGCCCATTTTACTACCCTGGTTCAAATGTGAGTAAAGACTTTCAAATAACTCCGCACTATACAATTTTGTTCTTTAAAAGCCACAATGCAAGTCAGACCAGCATGAGACTGAACTATCACAGAAGGCTCCACATGTGTTATATCTGAATAGCTTTTAACAAAACGCTTATCTCATGCAGTGAGATTGATTACTGGACCGTGAAGCAAAGTACAGCAAAAAAACATTTTAGGCCCCTGTGTCTCTGTCACTCTCTGTAGAACTTGTCTGTTGAGTATTTAATAATGTCAAAACATTTCACGAGGCAGGTCCAAAGCTTTTTAGTCTTAGTTCTGCTCATTTTACTCTAAACAACAAGTTTTACATGCAACCGTTTAAAAAGAATGACAGTATTTTCCAAACCACATTTGTCAATGAAGCACATTTGTTTCCTTGATCCATTAACACTAATCTCTAACACTATTCCTTTACATTTTATTAAATTTTTTACAATTCACATTTACACTCTGTGTGGCCTTTACACTAATATCAGTCTGTTTTATCTCCGTATGTTGTTCAAGGACATCTGATACTGACAGACCCAGCTCCAGTTTGGCCCGATGCTTAGTCCCGTCCACCCAATGAAGAGGAAATTTGAGAACATCTGAGACTGATAGATCCATCTCTGGTATGGCCTGGTGTTCAGCCCTGTCCACCCAATAAAATGACATCTGGGAACATCAGAAACTGACAAAACCAGCTCTGGTTCTGGCTAATCATTATTCCACCTAACAAAGAGCATAGGTGTTCCTGTAGCTCAACTGGTAGAGCATTGCGTTAACAGAACAAAGGTTGTAGGTTCAATCCCAGGGAACACAAGTACTGATAAAAATGTATACCTTGAATTTACTGTAAGTTGCTTTGGATAAAAGTGTCTGCCAAATGAATATATGTAAATGCATAGCCTCCATTTACTAAAAGCAACAAGATCTTCCTTAATCACAGCCTGCAATTCTGCATTTTAAACTATATGTCACTGGACACTTTCGGTCACATCATAATACATAATAATACTGTGTACTTCAGTTATATCTATTTTCTTTAATGGATCAACTTTTTGATCCATTAAAGCTGCTTTGTCTGTAAAGCTGCTTTGCAAGAATGCAAAATTGTGAAAAGTGTTATATAAATAAAATTAACTTTGAATGACTATTTTAATATGAATTGAATGGATATTTGAAACTAATGTAATTATTAGAAGTATGAAAATTTCAAGGCAAACCAACAGATGATCTTAAACATTTAATGTCAAAATCATTACAGATGTTGTCGCACTTTCTGAAGAGGAATCAGATATATATTTAGATTTACATTCTATATTAACCCTTTTCCCTCTCTTTTTTGGGCCATGCAGCATTCAATAAAGGCTGAGGCCCCAGTAGTGAAAGCATTTTGTGCCTTTTCAATGCTGCGTGGTCAACAGCCCCATGTCTCTGCCTCTATTTCCCTCCTACTGTCACCCCCTAAACACACACACACTTACCTTTAGGTACAGTTCTTCCCATTGGCTATGAAGTTCTTCCACCTGTCCCTGAAGCAGCACCATGTCTTTACGCAGCACATACTGTGACACATCTGTCTCCATGTTGGACAGTTCTTTCAATCCTTCAGCCCAAATTTTCAACATGTCTCATCCTCCTGCATAACAGGAGGCAACGGCAGAACTCCCCTGCTTTGATGCACACTAGCCCTAATCCTCTTTCTCCTCTCTGCCCCTCATCCATCCACAGAATTTAGGGTCACTGGTTGGAACGGGGGAGGGGAGGAGGCGGAGAGGGGGAAGAGAGGAGGGCAGTTGGGGGAGGGCGGAGAACTTATTAAAGCTTGGTAATGGTGATAGGGTAAAGGCTAAGTATGTTAGGGACACTATTTTATCCTATGTTTGACAGTTTTGCCCCATCTGCAGATATAGTTTCTTTATTAAAGCCTAATCAACACATCTAAAAGAAAAAAAAAATTATCACCCATCACCATGTGTTAATAACCTCAATAAACTCAGCATGTGTTTTCCCATAACCAAAGACATATTGTTGTATTTTAAAGGTATTAAAACAGGAAGAGAATTTAGTTGGCAGATAAAATAACTTTTTTACGGCCATCAAAGCCAGGCAGAACTGTCTCTTTAAATTGACCACTAACTACCCATGTAATAACAAAAATGTGAACTGCCAACTTAACCCATGTGGTCTGCACATTTGGTCTGCACATTTACCTAGTGCTTAAGTTTGATTTTACATTATTACAGTGGGCTTCTTATACAGTATATTAGGCTATTAGTAAACTTGCATTTACTACATTCAAAATTACACAATACATTTTTAACAAATATGAAATATCAATTCACCATAATAATTTGAGTGCAAGCTTATGAAAAATGAAAGAGAAATGTAGCATTTCTTTTTAATTACGTATGCTCTCACTGAACACCCAACTGAACCTGTTTGTGAATAACATAATGATCTTAGTATTTATTATGCCAGTATCATTATAATCATCCCAGTAAAATTTGAGAAATTTGCTTCCAGTTCTGTGAGAAACAACAGAATATGGTTCCCTTTCTGTCGGTCACTTAATGTTGTGTCGATGACGACACTAAAGGGTCCGTTCGTGGAGCCCAATCTTTGTTTTAAAAGGCCAGTGAGAATAGGTGAGTAGAATTTGCATGCCAGTCTCCTATATCAGCAGGTTTTAAACCACTTCGGCAGGTCAACAACAGAGCATGTTCCTTTTCTGCTCCCACAGCGATATGGCATTTTTTTAAAGGTCCAGTTCCCTGTGGTACTGGATGTGTCCATTTTATCGCTTCCTTGGACGGTCACAATTGGTGCCATGACTGTCTCAGGTGCCTTTTGTGGATGGATTATGTTCTCATTGCGAGAGCATGACAATGAGAATTGTTTCATTTGTGCCCTCCCTATCCACTTTCCTTCCCGGGACCTCTACAAGGACTGGGTTGGTAAGCACCAGGGGTAATATGAAGGATATGCTGCGGGATAATCCAAAGGATCCATTCCCATGGAACTCTCAGCCCCTGATACACTTGTTCCCGCTGAATGATTGGTCAGCCCCAAGCGGATGAGATCGCCATCTCGTTCTGGACTTGAGAGGATGATGCAAAGTCGGTCAAAGCATCAGAGAGCTCCGCTGTTGCACTGCTCTCCAACATCTCCTTCCTGTTCCTGGTAGAGCATGATGCTTGCAAGCTTGATCAGTGAAATATATTTATGTTGAATCAAGCTTTGCAATTACCATGATCATCTGAATGGGCATCCAATCCATTTAACTTAACATTCTTACCTTAAAGTCCTTGGAGGTTCTGTACGCTGAAGGGCGCCAGTCCTGCTGAAGTAAATTTGAAAGTTTCCTCAATCCTGCATTCACCTCTCAAGACATTCACCATGTTGCTGGACTCTTTGCTGTGTTCCCTGCCAACCATCCTTCAGCTTGCTAAGTGTGTCAGTGTTTTTAAGCTAATCAAAGAGGTTTGTTAAAGATAAATTAAGCTGAAGGTTATCTTAATCAGAACGGTAAATCCTAAACTTTGGTTTTAATACAGGATTATTTATTTAAAAATAAGTCACAACAGATAAGCAACACAACTTTTAAAATCCTAAAACTTAGCTCTACCAATGAAAAACCAACCAACCACATTTATATGGCTCTGTAAAATACATTTGCTCCTGCAGTGAAAAATCAGGTAAGTTTAGCTCAAGAAATAGCCTGAATGAAATTGTGAAGGAGTTCCATCTAAAGCAGCACTTTTTGGCTGAAAAGAAATATTATTTCATGCTGTTTCCACTCTGGCAGAACATGCAGTTTCATTTCCTGAGAGTGAGCCAGCTGCTCTGTGCTGAGCTCGAAGGAGATCTTCCATACCCCATAACTCCAGGAGTTATGGACTCAGCTAGGGCCTATGGAAATATTCAGTTGGAGAACCTCAATTTCAATTACTTCTCAGGTGATGGTGACATTCAGAAAGATCATTATACCACATTCTTTGATTTTTTACCCACAGCAGAGTCCCATGAAAAGTTATTGACAGAAATGCTACATATGCTACATACCTCAGTTTGTACCTCAGTTTGACCACTCTCCAAGAGTCATAAAGCTTTACTGATCATAGCATCTTAAAGCTACTGGCTGGTCTGTACTTCCACTTTCAACCTCTGGAAGATTAATTATTAATATATAACTAGATCTGTAACAACCTTTAAAAGATATTATACAGTGAATTACAACAGTTAAGTTCATGCTGCTGTTTCCTTTTTTTGGGGTCCAATCATAGGCAGAAATCAAAGGGGTGGGTTGAGGGGATGGATTTCAGAATGCACCCCATATTAGAAGTGTCCTGCCAAACAATCATTAAAAGCCACACAGTGTATTGTAAATAAGATAATGGAATATTCTTAAAATAATTGTATAAGTAGTAAAAAAAATACAAATGGGGCAAGAAAATTAACAAAAATGTGTTAAGTTTAGAAATATTTTGGGTCACTCCTCCCTTGCCTTACAGTGCTTGGTCCACTACCTGCTTTGCCCCTGTTACTTCAACTACATAAACAAGTCTGGTTGGAGAGAACAAAGTTCTTTAGTAGTTGTGGAACTTTAGCAAATAGTCTATCAAGGTTATTTTATTCAAACATTGGATGATGTAATTATTTTATGGAAAAATGTTTAAGCGCAAGTAATATATTTTGTCAGGCATGGTAATCTATACCCAAAATGTGACCTCTGCATTTAACTTATCACTGGTGAGGAGTGAACACACACTGGAAGTCATGAACACACACATAGAACAGTGGGCAGCACTGCTGTGCCAAGGGAGCAATGGGGGTTAGATGCCTTACTCAAGGGCACTTTAGTTGCTACGTGCTGGCACTGGAATTAAACCAGCAACCTTCTGATTACAAGATTACAGTCTTACTAACCAGTAAGCCACAACTGTTTACTGGATTGGATCGGTTGAACCACTCTCACTTACACACACACAAAAAAATTAACACAAAATCTTTAAGCTAGTAGTTGTGAAAAGTAGACCCACTTCACAGTCTTGTAATGCCTGCTCAGTCTGTGGGAAACTATCTGGTTTCTTGCTGTTTTTCACCCATTCTGAACGCTAAGAGATCTGGTCACACAGACACAGCAATTGCACTTCTCTGTTTGTGCGGGCCAGCAATTTGTCCTCTGTAATATGAATCTGCAGACAAAAGATGACAATAGTTAAAAACAAAACAAAAACGAGAAAAATAGCTTTCAAGGATAAAGTCTTCAGAGTTGGCCTGATATTGAGTTGACTTGTGTGGTATAGACTAGATTCCAAGGCAAGATTGACCCCAGACCTTTCTTGCTCCAGTTGACTCCCAACATGTTCTGTCCAGCAGGTCAATTTAGCCAAGATCAACTTCAAGACAGGTTTGCCAAGTGCTAGCAGGAGGTCAGAAGGATGTTAAAACAAAAAGTGATCGCCAGAGATTTTCTTGAAATAGAGGTCAAGAGAGCTAAGCAATATCTAAAGACACAGAGACAAAGACAGTAATAATTACACTTACCTATTTCAGTGTCTTGAGAAAGAAGGGCACCATTGTGCCAGGTTCATTCTGCTATGCTGTCTGTTCCGTGCTGGTGCCTCTTTGTCAGCTGCACAATGAGTGTGCCAGGGCAGGCAGCAGAATCTTTCTGCACAGACTTGATGTCCAGCTCTCTAAGGAACACCTGCATCATACACATTTCATTCAAACATGCTGAACTGTATGTGGTCAACATGCCACATACTTATCATGAGCCAGGTAAGGGTGAGTTTGAATCACAGAGGATCAGAATCCAAAGAAATTTTTAATTTTTGAACTTGTTTATGAATACTATCTATGCCTCTAATTCAGTAACTTCATGCTGAAGTTGCAAACAAAAAACAAGTTACAAAGACAAGAAGAACTCCTTACTTTCACATTAACAGAGAATGCATGTCCTCTAAATGTTTTTGAAGAAAATTTAACAAAACATTAAAAGAAGGCACCATTTTTTTCCTAAGTGGAGTATTACATGTGTTATTTGTAAGATATGCAGAGTTGCAGCCTATGTAGAGCTTTACAAATTACTAACTCGTGAGATTCCATGAAAGCCTATTTAGGCAGTAGGCTGTGACTGGCTGTGAAGAACATTTTATTTAGTGAAAATTAAAAGTTTGAAAACTATACTGTTAGTACTGTTTAAGCATTTGCTATTTATGCATTGTTTTCATAATTCTTTAATTCTTTATGTGGATTGGACCTTCTGTTGTAGTTGTTTATGGAGCTTCTGCCAACATCTCAACATCAGCGATTTTAGAATGTCTTGGCCTGGATTCTCACAGCAGCAACCATTGGCCTATAAGGCCCTGGAGTTGGTCATGGATCTTTCCCACCTGAGGCCTCATGTTTTCCAGGGCCTTATACAAACTCTGACAGTAATAGAAAGATTAAGAGTATAAGCTATTTTCCATTTCTTTTTTAATGTACATTTTTTTCCCCAAACTTAATTATGGAGTGTAATTGTACCTCATAATGTATTGAGTTTAAGAATTGTGCCTAAAATCTATATTTAAGTTTTTTTTCACATTAATATTTCTGATGAAAGTTTTGTTGCACAAAATGTATCTTAACAATCTGAATTGTGAATTCATTCATCAATTAGAATTATGTTTTTTTCTAATTACGGTCAAAATAAGAGAACATTGGTGGTGATTAAGTAACCCTAATCAGATGAGATGAATTCGCAAAGTTTGAGAACTACTGCTTAAAATTTATCACATCTTACCCTCATTTCCCTCTGCAACTCACCCCCTTAAAATGAGTGGCATGTATGGATGGGAGTGAGTTGAATGTACATCAATTTCAGATACACAAAAGGGTTGCATGCTGTTCCTCCCAAACCAATCCAGCTAGGTAATGAGCTTTGGTAGTCATAAGGGAAAAAATTATGTGAAAGCAATCATTTATGGCTGACTGTTCAGTGTGAGTCAGTGTAGCTGAGAAATAAGCTCTATAATTGTGAAGGGGGCAGATAATACAACAGCAGCAGTGTATGCAGGCAGTAGGACATGAAGTTCTACAGATATGGCAACTATAATTCTGAGTAATTTAATCTGGAACAGAGCGTACACGACATAACAAAGAGAAAATTCTAATGCAACATTTAGCCAATAAAATAAGAAAATCCCTTTAAATTCCCTCATGCCTACAACTCTTCTTCTTATGGACCTGTTTGTTTCTGCCTGTTCATGCCTTGTTGCCTTGTATTGTTTGTGGATTATCTTTATTAAATACTTCTGATTTCATGTTTATTTCATGCCTTGCTTTTGAGAGTGTCCCGTGACAGATGAACAGGCAGGCCATAGCAGGACCAAAGAACACCCAACATAACACTAATACCAGACAAAGACAAACGGAACAGTAACCAACTTATAAAACAAACTAATTACAAAGACTAATCAAACAGGTGACAACAGGAAACAGGAACAAGAAATCCAAATATGGGCATGACATGGGACAAACCAAAACAGACAGTCAGACAGGGTGTTACAAAAATCTAATATTACTTTTGCTGCTTCAGGTCCATGCAACCAAATAACTCATATGAACATTTGAAATGTGTGTGTATGTGTGTGTGTGTGTGACCTACATTATATATATATACCTCTCTGAATCCTTTCCATGGGATAGTGAATACTTACAATGTACCAACAATTAAACAGTAGTTACACTGAAATGTTTCTGACAAAGAAATGGATAGACTTTTATCAGCTTCTGTCTGTTGATCTTTTTGCAGTGTAATAAAATAGCCTCTCTTTCCTGCAAACAATACCATAAAAAGTATATAGATTTCATTTTAAGGCAAAACTAAAAAAATAGTAAGCAGGTATCTAAATTAATTCCACTAACAGAAGCAGAAGGTGATCCCTCCCTAGGATGGTGGCAATGTCCCAACATGCAATGCGGCGTCACGTAGGTTCACATTCTCTACAACACTATCTATCTTGTTTGACTAACTAATTCAATGATAAGCCTATGTAAACTGATATTAGGCTAATATTGTAGATGCACTGTGTTGGGTTTTGCTCAATATGAAGTTAAGTGGCAGATCAGTGGGCTTGTGGCAATTAAACATC